>CAJHQQ010004286.1:0-30365 GCA_905132885.1 Moricandia moricandioides
TTTACGCCGGCAATCAAGGATCAAACTTTACTCATAACGTCTATGTCATCTTTGTCTCAAGGCTCACCTCGTCGTCACCGGTTCATCTCCGACCAGCAGCCACGGACAGACCTTCTCCACCTCAATTTTCTTCTTTGTCGTGATGGTGGTCGTTCCGGAGCCGTTGTCGCCTCAGTCCACGGTCGCAGAGTGAAACTCGAGCAACAATGGCCATATTTGACGTTTTTGCACATTCAATTATGCAGCTTTTGTTTCGTTTTGGCCCTAAACGTTTTAGTCATCCAAAAAAAACTTCTTGATTTTCCCCAAATGCATATGAACAAATATATGCACCAAAGACCTCTAAATGCATCCAAAAATAATTTAATGAACACAAAAATTACAAAAACTTATTAAAATTATCACTCATCTTTTGTACCATGTACAATTAGATTGGTATACCTGTGAATCATTGCACATGTGGATAATAAAAATGTGTGTAAAAGATCTAGTGTACACGACAAATGGTTTTTAAAATTACAGTTTCATTTCTTGTGTACATTTTGTAAAACATTTCTAGAAAGACACATATTATATCTATAAATGAAAGAATAGAAACACAATTTTTGACGGAGAATTAATTTTTTCTCAAGCAAATTTTTATTTTGTAATTTTAGTTAAAATAAACATTTGTATTTTTACGCATAAAATTGGGTACATGTATACATGTGTGCATAATACTTTGGCATGTAATATGAAGTAAGACGAATGAATTCTGTTTGTAAGTCATACCTGTAGTATTGAAAATGAACTTGTTTTGTATAGATATAAGGCAAGATGTAGTATTTGGTTGTGTACACCATTATGTGAGTACATATATACTTTTTAGTTGTGTACACAAATATGCACATGAAAACACAAATGAATATGTATATATATATATATATATATATATCAAAAACCATCTTAAAATGATTAAAATAAGCTACAAGAGATACTAAATACCATTAAAATTATAAAATATCAATGGGGTGTGCTAAATACCATTAAAATTATATGTACACAAAAATTTCATTAAGAACATATGTACATGGTACTGTGTACACAAAAAACTTACTATCCACATGTACAACTATTCACATGTATACCATATAATTTTTGTAGATAAATTTGTAAGTTTCATTATTTGTATGATCAGAATGATACAAAAGCTGAATCAATATAACCAAGTTAACTTATGTCATTCATTAGCAATATGATATAGTCAAGTTATGTAAAAATATTGTTGATTCGTATCTCATGATTTTAGTAGGTTTTAACATTTGCATTTATCTCATCTAAATCATTTTAGAATGTATTTAGTGCATTAATTTGGTTATTTGCATTTGACAAGTTCTAAAATGCACTTTTAAAAGTTATGGATTAATTAAAGAGGATTTATATGCAACTATGGAAGTTTTGAGGACCAAAAGTAAAAATTAATAAAACTTGATCTCAAGGTTCAACAATGGCGATCTCAATCTCGGACGCAACGACGGCTTCGCTTTATGGTCTACCAGAGGTCATGGAAAGTGGCTAAGATCACGGCAAAGACGTAGGATAAGGCACAGCGTTGAAGCTTCCAACCGAATGTGAGACATCACAGAAGAGAAGACATGTTGAGAAGAAAGGAGATTGCAGCAGTGGAGTTCGTCGTGGCTGTGAATCGAGGTGGTGAGCTTGTCGACTTACAACAATCCCGACGTCTATGGTCCATGATGACGTCTATGGTCCAAGACAGTGGTTGTTGTATATGCTCCACTAATAGCAATCTTCCGCTGCTCCTTGATTGCTCTTACGTAATCGACGACTAAATTGGAGTATATCTCCATAACTCTCGAGATATTACAATAAATAAGGCACCCAGAGAACATGGAGGAGAAAGAGAAGGTTGGAGGAATAAGGTAAGGATTAAAAAAGAAAGGGAAGGTTGAAGTTTTGTTTTCAATTTCTTCCGAGAATCTTTCGTCAAACAAATCGATTCTTTAGTGATGAGCTTCAATGGCTTCTTCTCTTCCACGAAGGACTGGCGGGCAGAGTTTAGAGAGGAGATGAGCGGAGATGATCTCGTGCCGGGATGTTATTTTGGTTTCAGATGTGATAGAAGACGAGGAAAGAAAGTGAGAAAAAAAAAATTATTTAGATAAATAAGATTTTTATTTAGATAAAAATTGTAATTTGTTGCCGCGTGATTTATTTTCATTTATTTAATAAGAGTTTATAGTTTAGTTAGATTTCAAATAATAAAAGGCTAACTTTAGGTTTTTGTATGCGGAAAGATGAAAAGTTGTGTTGGGAAAGAGGAAAAATGTGTGTTGGTAATTATAGCTGTCCTAGAATGATATTTATAACGGTAAAATTGACCTTATGTATAAATGTTTCTTTTTAATATTGTAAGTTTATAAAACCTGGAAATTGTTCCTTTTTGGAAGGTCTTTTTTTTTTTTGAAAATAGTTTTTCATTAATATATTTCTTACATATCGATATATAATATCAAACCTAACGTAAAATTCATAAGTGCTGTGATTTCATTTTTTAGCTGTAGAATTATAGCTGTGAATTTTTTTTTGCTTTAGCTTTACGTTTTTAATTCGTAAGAGTCATTAGATTTGGACTGTAGGTACTTGTTTCTCTACAACAATTATAATAACGTGACTAGATTTTGATCCGCGTTTTCAAAGCGCAAGATTTATTTATTTTTAATATTTTCTAGTTATCTGGAGGATCAGCCTTTTTTTAAATAAATAATTATGATATTATCCGATATGTGAAAAATTATTAGATACTCTAAAATATTATTAACTTACGTTCTTATAGTAGGTAAATTGTAATATTTTGAAAATTAATTACAAATATTGTGTAGTTCACATTTAATTTAGTGTTGCAGAATGAAGAAGTTAATGATTATATTAATGTACATGACTATATTAGTATAGGTTTTAGCTCGAAGTTGGTTTGTGGTTAGTGAGTTTAGATGTTTACTATATATTCCTAATAAAATTTTATGTTTGTTAGGATTTTAATTTAAAAAAATACATGCTCTCTGAAAATACAGGCTCTGATTCTATTATAACATTTAAAAAATGAAAAATATTTTTAGGGTAATCATTTGGTTATTCATAAATATTAGGATATTAGTTAACATTAAATTTAAAATATTAACATAAATATATATTATTTTTCCTGATTCTTTTATATTAGATATTAATTAGTTTAATATAAGAAAGATTGGAATATACGGGAATGGTTTCTTTCTAAATGTTAAAATATATTTGTTTAGATTTGATTAGAAATTATTTTTTTTTAAAATCAAAATAAGGGAATGGCATTCTCTTGTAAATAACTACAAAATGTAAGGGCCTAATCCTAGTTGAGATTCTCCTTTAATAGTATAGATTCCAAAGAAGTGTTGTAAATTTATTATAAAATGCTTTGAACATGAAGAAAAAAAATAAAGCTTGATTGCTTTAGATTATATGTTGTAAACTTAAATAGTACTGTCTACGGATCCCACAACTGGTACCAATCACCCTACTAAATTCTACACTCACTAACATCATGTTTTTATAGGAAAAGAAGTTTTAATCCAATTCTTAGATTTTCCTTTATCTATGATCTAAAAGATATGAGATATTTCTTGCTATGAATGTTTATGTCATCAAGATTCTATATAAAATTGAAACTTTAGAAATTAATACTTGAGAAATTAATAAACACTATAAATTAATATTTTTTATGATCTCAAGTTGAGTCGGTTCAAAATATGACACAAGTCGATAAAAAAATAAGATAATATTTTTTTCTGAAAATACTATGTAAATATATAGTCCCATTAAAATTATAAATTAATAATTTATATTTATATGTATTTTATGTAAGTGCAAACCAACCATTGTATTTTTTATTTTACATTCATAATGAAATCATCTTTATATTTCTTAACACTTAACAAATTTTAAAAAGAAAATCATATCTAAGACAACTTAAATTCCATGAAACATATTTTACATATACTAAATAATATAATAAACTAAAATAAATATCAGATTTCAAAAAGTTAATTAATGTATATACACTAAATCCAATACTTTTCTTATTTTAGCAAAAAAAAAATATCTTAAAATAGCAAAATCTTTAAATTACAACTGTATTAATTAATAAAATACTAAGTCCCAACATTGTTAAGTTATAGAGTTTTTACTATATAATAGTAAACATAAATTTTATACTCGCTGACATAATTTTTTTCTATAGGAAAAAGAATTTCAATCCAATGGTTAAATTTTCCTTTCTCTATGATCTAAGGTACTTTTCCAATGAATGTTTATTTCATCAAGAAAATAGTTTGACAACTCTTCCTTTAGTAGTTTCCGTTTTAAATAACGCATTCCAATTAGGGTAACAAACGTACTTTTTCATAGTTTAATGCAGCTTAAAAAAGAGTGAAGAGTTATAATCTGAATATCATAATTGTCTATTTTAAAATCTAAAAGTTTTAAATTTTTCTTAGCTATAATTTCTTATGTCTTCTTGCACTCCTCTATGAAGAGTTTCCTTCTCAAGCAACACATTGTAACGCCCCGATCGTCCACAACTAATGAACCACCCACGCCCGTTCTCTTAGACTGTGGGTTTGATCCCGTTCCAACGGTCGGTGCATAAATTTTTCAAGGATCGTCAGTCATGTTTATTGACTCTGCAGTCACCACCTGACCTTTCCCTATGCTTTGAACTCACTCTCACGGTATCGCGAATCACTGAAAAGTCACCCAAGCGGAAAATTCCTGAAAATTTGTTGAAAAAAATGTTTAACTTGTTATTGTTTACTATTGCAATTTGTGGAACATCATCAACCAATATTTTCATCTCCAATGAAATTCCATAGCTCAAATTAAATTTTTCTCTTGAATACAGAAACCTTCTGCAAACATCTTTACTAAATCTTATACTGAACACCTTCTTCTAAGTGAATAAATGAGGCATTTATGTTCTTATCCAAAGAGAACTCTCAGTGTAAAGTTTCCTTTGAACTCCAGTCTCGACAAACAAAATATGTCTCCATCTTTCATAAACTTATTAAAAAGATAAAAATCAAGTCTCAAAAAGATCAACCAACTGTGAAATCAGAGACATTTGAACTAAGTCTCCCAGAACAATTCAAAAGGCGTGCAAGGTAATCATAAGGTAATAATTTTTCTGGATGACTACCCTAAATTTGAACTAAATCTTCCAATATAATTCAAAAAGTGTGCGAGGAAATGAAAGGCAACCTTGTTCTGGATGTATATCCTAAACTGTTACTAAATCTTCCAAAACAAGCAAAACAAAACAACAAAATCAAAATGTATAAGAAAATTCATTGGAAATAGAGGTCACTAAATGGAGTTCATTGTCTACAAAATAGAAAACATTAATCTACAAACAAACATAGTTAATTGCCTACAGTCAAACTATATGAGCAAATTTATTCGGTACAAAGGTCAGTAAATAGAGTTCATTTGTTACAAGTAGAGAACAGTTATCTACAAAACAAACATATGTAATTAGCTACAAATAAACACATAGATACAAAGAGAGATTGTTCCTACCAGAGTTGATTTGTGGCTTATCTTTAACATCCGGCTTAGACCAATGCTCTTGTAACTCATTCCACACCTTTCTATTAATGGATTTTGCTGTCTTCCCTGCTTGCCACAGTTTCTTCCACTCGTAAATCTGCTTGCCGTAGGTATTCATCGCTTTCACGTGGAAGGCTTGACGGAATGTTTATGTATGTAGAGAATCCCAAGTGAAATCTTGTTGAAAAAAAAAACATAATTAGTACACAAAATAGAAAAATGAAAATCAATAATTTAAGAAATCTTTGAAATACCGCAAATTGACGAAACCAAAGCTCGCGGTCTTCGATGGGGAATCTGTTGTATGTCGGATGTCCATCCTTCAACATGCTATACATCATCCTGTTGATACTCGAACTAATCCCATTGCCGGACTTAGTGATCCTATAAAAAAATTAAAATATATATGAAAACAATAAAGATATAAATATATAAAATAACTTATATAAAACAAATTCAAAAACTAACCACGTAGTGTTTGGTCGGAGGTCAGGATCGAGTCGACGGAGATGCTCACGACCAGGTTGTTAAACCATCTCTTCAACAGACATGATTCCCGGCACTTGAGGGACATATGGAACAAAATTCTGTTCCTCGAATGAGATACCTCGAGAACTACTAGGACTAGAGCGCAAAACTCGGGAAAGTCGGGGCCTCGCAGTGTTACCATCACTAGACCTATGGAAAACGTTTTAAAAATTATAAAAACCGTTTAATAAAAAAACGTTTTATAAATTATAAAATATGTTTTATAAATTATAAAAAAAGTTTTAAATTATAAAAACATTTTAAAAATAAAAAAAAGTTTCATAAATTATAAAAGTATAGAAAATGTTTTACAAGTTATAAAAAATGTTTTATAAATTTTAAAATCATGGAAAATGTGTTACAAATAACAAAAACGTTTTATAAATTATAAAATTATAGATTTTTTTGGAAATTATAAAAACGTTTTATAAATTATAAAATTGTAGAATTTGTTTTACAAATTATAAAAAAAAACGTTTCATAAATTATAAAACTATAGAATATGTTTTAAAAAATATAAAAAACGTTTCATAAATTATGGAAATCGTTTTATAAATTATAAAAGTATAAAAAACGTTTTATAAATTATAAAAGTATTAGAAACGTTTTATAAATTATAAAAAACGTTTTATAAATAATTAAATTATAGAAAATGTTTCATATATTATTAAAAACGTTTCATAAATTATAAAATAAGAGAATATGTTTTATAAATTACAAACCAACAAAAATCATAGACTAACATTGTAAAGCCCTAAAACTAACAACTTAACAAATTAAAAACTTCACTCAAACCAAATCCTACCATAAACAACCTAACAATTCGAATAGTAATCAATTATAAGTAGATTAGGAGAAGATTTACATGTTTTGGATTGATTTGGAGTTGAAAATGGAGTTTCACGCCGGAATCGACGAGGGGAGCGTCGTGCTCGAGAGAGAAATGAGGAGAGAGTTACCCGAAATGAGGAAGAAGAAGAAGGGGAGAAGACATATTAAAAGATTTCGACGGACACAATCCGTCGGAATTTCGTCAGGATTTTAGTCTTCTCGTGGGTATCGAAAATTAAGGCGGCTCTTTTTCCCGGGTTAATTTTCGTTTTCCAACAAAATTCCGACAACTTTAGTAATTTCCTCGGAATTCTGTCGGAAATATGACTAATCAAAGGATCGAGATGCGAATATATTATCCGTCGGAATATTCCAACGAAATACCGATGGATTATGTATTTGTGGTCTCAATTTTGAATAAAACATAGTGTTTAAGTTTGTTTAAATGTATAAGTTTTTAAAAGGGTTAATGGATAATGATGGATATAAAATTATTATAGAAGAAAATTAAATTTTTAAAATTAAATTTTCAATGTTGATCACCAACATAAACATTGTTTAAGTGTATGAGTGTTTATGTGAGTTATAATGTATATGTTGAGATGTTATGTAAAACATAGAAATAATTGCAAATTTGTTGTTTAATATAGTATGACACATTTAAAAGATGGTATAGTAATCATATGTGCTTCCGATTTAACATATATTTTTAGAGTTTGATCATTTAATATTACTTCCGTCAGAATTTTGTCGGTATTTATCTTTCAAATGGAAGAATATCATCACAATTTGTAAGCAAGTATATTTGCAAATGATTATGCTCATCTTCAGTAAGTCTTCGATTCTTTGATTTTTCACTAAGTCGTCCTATATCCGTGAAGATGTTTGGTACGAAAAGATAATAAGTTGCCATTTTCCCCCCGTCATCATGCCGACTAGGTCTTCGGCTTTTTGTCTGCGCTCACTACAAGAAAAATCGTCGTTCTTAGCATTAAAAAAACGCTATTATATGTCATTGTTAGCATTATTGAAAGTGTTATTTCTGCGCGAGCTATGATAGGTGTCCTCTCTATTATAGCAGTAGTATAAATGTTGTTATACTAGGTGATAACTTATATTAATTATATTTAGCATAATTTATATATTTTTAGAATAATTTTATTTTTTAATTATAATTGATATATTAATTAATAATGGTTTATTGGTTTAATTCGGTTTACAAAATAAAATGAAATAACCAAAAACAAATCGGTTTTATAAATTTAATCAGATTACAATTAACTGGTTTACAATTAAACATATATACAAAACTAAACCAAATCTAATTAACAATAAAACTTAATTAAAAATACTAATTTAACCCTAATCCTAACTAATGTCTCTGCTGCCGCCGCCTCCCTTCACCGAGAGTACATCACGAGATCGAGCTCCGACCTGGTCGTCATCTTCCAGTACACCGGAGCTTGGACCTTCTCCACGCTGGCATCATGGTCATCTCCCTGAGGCCCCGTCAAATCCATCTTCTTCCAGATCTACCAGTGTTCTTCTTCTCCAGCTTCCTCCTCGCCGAAGCCACTAAACTCGTCGTCTTCTCCTTTTCTTCTTCTACCTCTTCGTCGAGCCTATGCACCACCACCAAACATCGTCTTGTCTGCCACATCTACCTTTGTTCACCAAAAGAAAAAACGAAATCAAAACAGAGAGACAGACACATAAAGAGAGACACACTTAGAGAAAGAGAAAAGAGGGGAGACAGAGAGTTACCATGAGGATGAATACAGAGTACAGAGATGGAAGAGATGAGATCGATGAAAGAAGATGAGATGAAAAAAAAGAGAAAAGTGAAACTGTCGTGAGAGAGAGAGAGGAGAGAGGAAAATAAAAGAATAAAGAAAAAGATTAATCTCAGCCCTTGATTTAATCTAATCTTACGGCTCAGAAGGTGATCCTTGTATATTGTTCAGATTGGACAATGAAACTATATCTTTCTTTTTATTTTCTTTTGTTTTGTCTTTCTTTATTTGGTGATTTATTTTGTTTGTAATTTTTTAAAATTATTTTTATTCAAAATTTACATTTTTACAGTTTAAATTTTTTTAAAAAATTAGGATTAAAATTATAAAATATACTTAGAGTTAAATATAAAGTTGAATAATTTGTGAACAAATATAAAGTAATTAGATCATTGAATAAGTTTTAAGATTAATATTTATGTTTTGAGTAAAAATTGGGTTGGTTTAAGATTTTTTATTATTTTTAAAAATTTAGTGTATTGCTATTTTTAATATTTTATATTTAAGTAGAGAATATAAGATTTGAAGTTTAATTTATGAATTTAAATATATGGAGTTTGGAGTTTGGGTAAGATATGAGTTTATTTTTTAAAATAATAAATTGAAGGTTTATATTAAGGTTTGCTGTTTAATTTTTAAAATATTAGATTAATATTTAGATTATGATTTGGATGTATATTTTAGGGTTTGAAGTGTAATGATAAGGGTTGGTTTTAAGATTTTGTGATTAATTTTTGAAAATAACTAAATTTTGAATCTTAATTTAAGATTTAAAACTAAAGTATGAACAGTAGGGGGTGTAGAATACAATATGTTAGTGTTAATATTTATGATTTGGAGTATAAGGTTTATGTTTAGAGTTTATGTATAGAGTTTAGGGTATAGAGTTTGACTAAAGATTTAAGGTTTGTGTTTTGGAAGTTAAGGATTAAGATTAAAAGGAATAGTTTTGAGTTTAAGTTTACAATTTCAGCTAATGGTATGCAAAGATTAGAGTTTAAAGGTTTATATTTAGAGTTTAGGGTTTAAAACATGTTTAGGATTAAGATTTCAAAGATTAGGAATTGTTTTTTTCATAGCAATTTTGAAAAACAATGCTATCCTAATGTGCTATCAAAAAAAAGATAAAAAAAAAATTATGTTTGACGCGTAACTAACTTTCGCCTAAATATTGGCGGTATTAGTGATTTTCTGCTCCCGTTCACTAATTTTACACAACAGTGTTAATAAAGTGCTATTAATGTAAACTCAAAAAAAATCGATTTTTAATAGCAGTTTGGAAACAACGCTATCATAATGTGCTATCAATCCCACTTTTTCTTGTAGTGACTTCTTCCGGAAAGTAGTATTCAACAAAGTTGGAAGTTTCTTCACTGATGCTCTGTGCGACAATAGATCCTTCCACTCTGCTTAAGTTTTTCACCATCTTCTTCAAATGAAACATGTAGCGCTCGAAAACATACATCCATCTATACTGCACTGGACCACGAAGTGCCAATTCTCTTGCGAGATGAATAGGTAGATGTTCCATCACATCACAAAATGATGGAGGAAATATATTCTCGAGGTTGCAAATGATCACAAGTATGTTAGTCTCCAAATTGAGAATAGCTTCTGGAGTGAGTGATCTCGAGCATAAATCTCGAAAATGAGCACTTATCCCTGCAATAGCTTCATGAACATTTCGGGGCAATAATCTCGAGAAGGCAAAAGGAAAGAGACGCTGCATCATTACATGGCAATCATGACTCTTCATGCCAATGAACTTTTGTTTCACATTTGTCGACACAATTACCCAGGTTAGATGCATAGCCGTCTGGAAATTTTACGCTGCTTGTAATCCATTAAAAAAACTCTTCCTTCGCTGCTTCATCCAATCGGTATATGGGAACAAGACCTTTACCGTTTTCATCAACATGAAGTTCCGAACGAGCACAAATATAACTAAATCCAGTATTGAATTTGAATTGTCTTTCGTTTTACCTTGGACATTTAGGATTGTGTTCATCAAATTTTCTAATCTGACCATATGTTGATTGCTCTGCGTGCCATCTCATGGTTCGGCTGTAAGTTTGGATTGATACAACCTCTTTACCCATTCCATCAATGGCAGATACCGCATCCTCTTGTAGGGCACCAAAACTCTTCCACTCGTATCCTCATAACGAGATTTCCCATAAATTTTGCATTTCACCCTGTTCTCATCCGCTCTCCAGTATATCATGCAGTTATCACTGCATACATCTATTACCTGATACGGTAAACCCAAGCCAGCTACAAGTTTTTGAACTTCATAGAATAAACTAGGTGCTATATTATCTTCAGGTAGAATACCTTTCACAAAATTTGCAATCGCATCCACACATTCTTCAGCCAAATTATAATATGTCTTTATGGCCATCAATCTACTTGCAGAACATAATGCTGAATGACCATCTCTACATCCATTGTACAACGGTTGTTTTGCTGCATCTGACATATAAAAAAATCTTCTAGCTTTTTCATTAGGTTATTCCGGTCCACCTTCCTCAACAGAAGGCAAATTCTCTAAATATGCATCATTACCATTTCAAGAGTACCCACACCATAGTATACATCCGTCCTAGGTTCTTCTAATCTAACCGCAGTCTGAGGTTCGCTAGTACTACCATAATCATAATCAGTTTCACCATGAAGATACCAAACTTTATAACCCGGCATAAACCCTTTAAATATAAATGAGTCCAAACATCACCCTTCTTAATATTTCTATTATTTTTACAAGTAGAACAAGGACATCTCAACTTACCTGTTTTTGCTTCCAGTTGTCATTCGGCTAATGTCATGAATTCGTTAATACCCCTTCCATATTCTTCTATAAGTAAGTTGGTATTCGGATCCATATGAGGTTTACCCATCCATGAATGAAAATAATGAGATGAAGACATAATTTTTAAGCTTTAGAGATTTGTTGTGAATGAAGAGAATGAGGGGAAGTCTTATTTATAGGTTGGAGAAGCGGAATATTCCGACAAAATCTTGATGGAATTCCGATGAAATGTATAAATCTCTAACGGCCATAAATTCCTCAGAATTCGGTCAGAAATGTCAAAATTCCGACGATTCACCTTAAAACTGCAACTGTCAAAAGCATTCGTCGGAATTTTGTTAGACAATACCGACAAAATTCTGACAACTAAGTAATCGTCTGTAACGGGAAAAATTCATAGGAATTCCGTCGGTATTTACCGACGCTCTTCCGGCGAATGACGTTTTATTATATTTTAATTCCAACGGTTACATATGTCGTCGGAATTTTGGTCAGAATTTTTCGACGACGTTAAAGGCGTCAGAATTTGGTCGGTATATACCGACGTAATTCCGACGGATTTTCAAATTCGTAGTTTATCGATATTTCATCGGGATTCCGTCGGTATATACCAACGGACTGTTTTTCCGTCGGAATAGCCGTTGGAAAATACAGTGTTTTTTTCTAGTGATTGAACAACTATGATGGCAGAGCTGAGGGACGAGGATCGTGGATCAGAGGGACGACAAAACAAAATGATTTCGTAACAGATGATGGTGAGATGAATGTAACCACCGGTGAACACGACGACGCTGATGATTGAATCAATGTTCGATTCAACTTTTTTATTTATTTTTAATGTAATTGGAGAATTGGTAAAATGGATAAAATGGTAATTTTTCCTATTAAATGAAACCTAATTATGTGATTTTGGGCCTTGGGGGTCTAGACTGAAAAGAAAATGTTGATCTAAGACTATTTGAGGTTATTTCTCATATTTTATTGAACAATGTATTTTTTTTCTTCAAAACAATGATACACTGAGAGTAATATTAAAGTCCAAACTTTAAATAGGTAATAGAATTATAGAAATAAATGGAAAAAAGCTTTAAAGCATTAATCATCCAACATGAAATATATACATATGTTATTAATAACTTCTATAACTCAACTGAATTTGTATATTTATTCAGTTTTAGTCTAAAAAAAATAGATCAAGATTTGAAAAGAGAAAATACACGCACGAGAGAAACCCACTTAATGGGGGAAAAACATTGAATTAGAATGGGAGCAAAATTGTAAATTAGAACGGGGCATTAATTAGAAACTTAACACTACAAGAAAACTCGGCCATTACTAGGACGAGTTTCCTCGTAACACGTTCATCGTAAAGCCTTTTTCCTCGTAAGATCGTAGCTAATTTACGAGGAAACATTTCCTCGTAAAGGCGTGGGTTGGTTTTCCTCGTAAGCTCGTCGTATGGTTTCCTCGTAACAGCGTAGTAAAGTTTTCCTAGTAAGATCGTAGTAAAACCTTACGAGGAATTTACTAGAACAGTTTACGAGGATTTTACTTGGAATCCTTACGAGGACTTTGCTTCGAAATTGTTTTTTCCCTATTAAAAAAAATAATTATAAATATAATTATTTTTTATTTAAAAATTAAAAAAAAATCAAATTATAAATAAAAAATAAAAAAACAAAATATTTTATAAATAACTAAATAATATACAAAAAGTTTTAAAATTCATAATATACAATTAAAAACAAAACTACGGATGGTGGCCGTGAAATTGCTGAACGAAGTCGTCCTAGCTCGGGAAATCCTCTCCATAGTTGGTGGCCGGCTGTGACTGTGATGGTGGATGTTGTTGGGTTCCTCCGCCTTCCCGTCTCTGACGCAACATCTCCTCCAAATGCGGGTTTCCAACCGCCATAATCTCGAGGACATTGGTGAGAGAAGTGACATAGTCAGTGAGCGAAGACAACTCCGAGCGTAGCTGAGCGTTGACATCGTGCTGCTCCTGATGATAAGACGATGTCGCTGCAGGGACATCGTTAACCGAGCCAATCCCGATGATACGCCCCTTTTTCCTAGGGCGACCTGTAAATAAAAATATTAATAATATTTTAAAAAAATTAAAAAATATTTAAAATTAATTAATAGTAAAACCAAATTATTTACCTGCTCGTAAATCTTATCCACTTCAACAGTGGATAATATGACTGGAGTCCCAGCCTGCTGAGTCAACTGGGTCTGGCGCTCGTCAACCCTCGCAACAACCTCGTTGTAGATCCGCTCGGAAGCAGGATCTACAAACTGCCCAGCCTTGTTCCGGTGGGTCCTCTCGTAAAGGTCTTTCAGAGATGAAAGAACTCCTGTCTCCTTAGCCTAAAATTAATTTATAAAATTAAATATTAATTTGGAATATTCATATAAAATAAAAATTAAATAGATTAAAAATCATCTTACCATGTCTAGACGAATTCCCGCGTGAGGTTTTCGACCCGTGGTGTGAAGCTCCTTCGTGTTGCCATGCTCGACTTTGGTCATGCGGTTCCCGGAGTTTGTGTTGGAGGTTCTGACCGACTCCGGCAACTCCCAATAGCTGATGAGGCCATCCCACACCGTGGTTGTGAGGCAATCGGGTTTCCCGGCCTCGTAACCATCCACCTGATTTAAAAAAAATAGAATTAATTTAAGTCAGTATATAATATTTTTAAAACTATAGATATAATATAATTTATAAATCTATATATACCTGATAGTCGCCCTTCCAGTTGTAGACCATGTCGAGCAATCGTGCTCTTGCCTTGGCCTCAAACTCCTGCTTCACCCGCTGGTGAATCCCAATAGACCAGCGATACTTTTGCTGTAACCAGAAAAAATAAAAGATGGATTAGTTCAATAATATCAATAATTTTAAATAATTAAAAATAAATTAACTAATTAAACTTACAGCAAACGATTTGAACCACGTCTTTTTTGTGTGCCTCGCCGTCATCTTCCAGTTTGGAGCTGGATCGGGAAAGTATCCCTTAATGCAGTCCGAGACGCTAGATCCGACACAATTGTCAACACCAAACCTGGAAAGACACAAAATAAATCATTAATTAGATTAATTAAGAAATAAATAAAAAAAAAACTTTTTTAAAATTAAAACATACCAAAATATGTTTCGGCCGTCCCGTCGGATAGGATCTAACTCTGCCAGCCCTTCTCTGCCTGGAAGGGCCAAAATATCCTCCACCGTGTACACCGCAAAGGGTGCGTTCGGCGGCACATCCAAATCGGGATGAACCCCGACCGGTGGAGGAGGAGGAGGAGGAGGAGGAGGAGGATGGGGTTCCCGGGATGCCGTAGAAGCTCCCTGAGTCTCGGGAATCGAAGATGAACCGGGAGCTGACGAAGATGAACCCGGAGCATCCTGACGCCCAAACATGTCTCCGTAGTGACTCCCCTCCAGAGACGACGTCCTCTTACCGGCAGCCTTAGCAAGCTTGCTCTGTCTAGGCATCTATATTTTAAAAAAAAATCATAACATTAATTCTCCGTATAATTAAAAAAAAACACTAAATAAAAGTAAACCAACATAATCTAAATTCCCTAAACTAACCACCTAATCTAAATTCCCTAAACTAACCACCTAATCTAAACTCCCTAATCTAATCACCTAACTACGAATTAGAGAGTACCTTTAGAGGATTTAGAGAGAAGGTTACTAGCAAATGAGAAACTGGATTGCTCGAGTATATATAAGGAATTTGGTTTCCTCGTAAAGCCCTAGTAATTTTACTAGGACCTTACGAGGAAATACATATGCCCGTGTTTCTATTTCCTCGTAAGGTCCTCGTAAGCATATTACTAGGGCTTTACGAGGAAAATCATTTACGAGGAACTTGCTATGCCCGTGTATTTTCCTCGTAAAGCCCTAGTAAACCTTACTAGGACCTTACGAGGAAATAGATATGCCCGTGTTTTCTTTTACTAGGGTTTTACGAGGAAAGGGTTTATAAATCCCTAAACTCGAAACCCCAAACCACAACTTCCTTAACTTATAACCTCTTCTACAACCAAACTCCTAACCTCTTCTACACATAAACCCCAAACCCCAAATGCAAATTGATTTTGTGATTAAACAAACTTAAAACATATATAATCCAAATTCATTTTTGTGATTAAACAAACTTATAAACATACATAATTCATTCGGATACATTGTCGTCATCTGTTGAAACATCATCATTTTCTAAAAACTCTTCGTCTACACCTTCGTCCGTTGAGTGATCAGGAACATCTTCGTATTCACGATTATGCGGATCAATGAGTAAGAACTCATCAATTTCTGCTTCAACTACCTCGATCTCATTGGTGTTTTCTTCTTGTAATGGTGGTTCATCTCCAGCGATTATTCGTCCTCGAGGTGTAACTTTGATAACAGCTAACCAGTTTATTCCCGAGGTATTAATCCGAGGGTATGGAATGAAGCAAACTTGATCTGCTTGGGAAGCTAATATGAAAGGCTCGAACTTGTTGTACCTATGAAAATAATCATTATGTTAAATTTAATTAATAATGAAAACCTGGATATTAAAAAAAAAAAAGAATTTGGTGTACCTTCGTCCACCGTTAACATCAACTACACCGTTCTTGTTAATCCGAACACCTCTGTTTACGACGGGGTCGTACCACTCACACTTGAAGATAACGCATTTCAAACCCATACCCGGGAATTGAACTTCATAAATCTCCTGCAAGATCCCGTAGAAATCTGTTTCGCCTTTCACACAAATTCCATAATTACTTGTCGCCCGGTGCCTACCATAGTCATAGGTATGAAAAGTATAGCCTCGGGTGAAATACATCGACGATGTAGTGACATTTGCAACTGGACCTTGAAGTCATTCGCGAAACCATGCGGGATACTCAGGATCGTCATAATCAACCTGCAACAAATTAAAAAGTTAAATAATTAGACATTAAACTTACTTTGCTAATGTTTGCATACAATTTAAGTAATAAATAAGTACATGTTTCCTCAACCACTTGATAAAGTGTTGATTTTTCCTTTTGTCTAACTCAGTTGTCGATATTCTAGGTATTGCTTCCTCGACTTGAGTCTCAAATTGACTGTAAAATCATATATGTTATGTATTATATTTAATATTGAAAATATATATATATAAGTGTGTATGTTTATATATAAACCTTTCAAAATAAGAAATCAATGGATGCTCGCAATTAAGAAGAATATAAAGGTGTGCACTATGGACGTCTTCATCACTCGACCACCAAACCTCTTTCAATTTCCCACTCAATCGCCCAATTTGACAAAAGATGTCTGGAACATCGTCTTCCATATATGTCGGCACGACACCACCATCATCATATCTTCTTGGAGCTCGTTTCCTTGTACGTACTTTCGGTGCAAAGTAGTACGAAGTGAAATGTGATGTTTCTTCCGTCAAACTTCCCGCCACAATAGAACCTTCAACTCTTGCTAGGTTTTTGGCTTTTCCTTTCAAAGTTTTCATGGCCCTTTCATACTGATACATCCATCCATAATGCACGGGTCCACGAAGTAATGCTTCATACGGGAGGTGGACAACTAGGTGTTCCATGACGTCGAAAAAAGTTGGCGGGAATATTTTCTCCAAGTTGCAGATTAAGACGGGATGTTTTCATGAAGTTGTTGGACAACTTCCACTTTAAGAGTGCGGGTGCTCAGATCCCTAAAAAATGCTCCAGTTCCTTATATATATACGAAAACAAAAATTATCCATATTAATATATATATATATATATATATATAGAAATAAATTAATCATGTCATCGTATTATATTAATTAATTACCTGAAAGTGATTCATGTACTTTTACCGGTAGTAGCTCCGCAAACGCAAAGGGAAGTAGTCGCTGCATAAAGACATGACAATCATGGCTCTTCATCCCGGAGAACTTTTGCCCCTTCTCAACACATCTTGAGAGATTTGAAACATACCCATCGGGGAACTTCACTTCTGAAGCCACCCAGTTGAACAACGCAGACTTTTTTTCTGATGACAGTCTGAAAATTGGAACTAGAACTTGCCCATTGCTTTTTATATGTAGCTCACTCCTTGAGCAGATATCGGGTAAGTCCAACCTTGATTTTACGTTGTCTTTCGTCTTCCTTGGGACATTCAATATAGTGTTCATGATGTTCTCAAAAAATTTCTTCTCTATATGCATCACATCGAGGTTGTGGCGCAAAAGAAGATCTTTCCAATATGGCAATTCCCAAAATATACTCTTTTTGTGCCAATTGTGCTGAACACCATAATAATCAGGCATATTACTGGGAACATGCCAATTCCCACCACGAGGAGCTGTTTCTAGAGCACCGTAGTAATCGATTTGTGCTTCGATTTGTTCTCCAGTTAAATATGGAGGAGGAGTGTCCCTGACAACCCTTTTGTGCCTGAACAATTTCTTGTTTCTTCGGTATGGGTGGTGAATGGGAAGAAATCGACGGTGACAATCGAACCAACTAGTCTTCCTACCATGCTTCAACTGAAATGCATCTGTCATTCCATTACAATATGGACAAGCTAATCTCCCATGTGTAGTCCACCCAGACAACATACCATATGCAGGAAAGTCACTTATGGTCCACAAAAGCATCGCTCGCATCGTAAAGTTTGTTTTCGTTGAACAATCATATGTCCTCACCCCTGTTGACCACAAATCTTTCAACTCTTTTATCAGTGGTTGTAGAAAAACGTCGAGAGATCTTTTTGGATGTTTTGGACCAGGTATTAATATGGTCATGAATAGAAACTCTCGTCGCATGCACATCTCCGGTGGCAAGTTATACGGTGTAAGAAAGACTGGCCACAATGAATATTGTCTCCCAGACATTCCAAATGGACTAAATCCATCAGTGCATAATCCAAGATACACATTCCGGCTATTGCTAGCGAAATGTGGATGTACATTGTTAAAATGTTTCCATGCTCTTGCATCTGATGGATGAGTCATCTCTCCATCCGTCTGAGTATTCTCGGCGTGCCATCTCATCCCTCCAGCTGTCTCCTCAGATTGGTACAATCTTTTCAATCTGTCTGTGATTGGTAGGTACCACATCCTTTGGTATGGTACCCTATTACGCCCTCGACCTTGCGGTTTGAATCGTGCCTTCTTACAAAATCGACATTCTTCTAACTTCTCATCATTTCCCCAGTAAATCATGCAGTTGTCGATGCAAACGTCTATCATCTCCGAGGGCAACCCAAGACTATATACCAATTTCTGAATCTGATAATAAGATTCAGCAGAGACATTGTCTTCTGGCAAATACTCTTTAAACAAGTCTGCCCATGCATCCATACAATTTTCATGTAGATTGTGATCGGTTTTAATACTCATCATTCTAGCAGCCAACGACAATTTAGACAGACCTTCTCTACAACCACTGTAAATTGGCTCATTCGCAGCATCTAACATTTCATAAAACTTTTTTGCATCTAAGTTAGGTTCTTCAACTTCATCATCATCATGAGTTACAAAGGCATCACCTACCATATCATGAACCCTATCACAATCTACCATTTGTTCCTCTTGGTGATGATAGCTATTACTACTGCTACCTTCATTACGCAAATTCTCAACCGGTTCAATCTGAAAATTGCTATGCTACCTTCATTCCTACAACTAGCATCTTCTCCATGTTGATACCAAATATAATAATATGGCATGAAACCTCTATTTATTAAATGCTTCCAAACATTTTCACGAGGGCCTAATTTGGTATTGCAACATTTTCAACAAGGACATAACATCTTACCACTTTCCTGCGTGAGTGGTGTAGAATCTGCTTGATGCATAAACGTCTCCAACCCTTCGAGAAATTCTTTCGTCACCCTGCCATTATTATCTCTGTGTGAATACATCCACTTCTGCAACTCGAAAATATTTCCCGGACCGGACATTTTTTTTTGTGTTTGATTAAGCTTATAGCTGATTTTTTTTGGTGTGTTTCAAATGAATCACATATGGTGGTATTTATAGGAATTTTCGAATCTGAGAATTTACTAGGAAATTGCTAGGAAAAGTAAGTACAAAACACGTTTTTGATTTAAATTCGATATTTTCTATCCATTTCCTCTTAATTTCGTAGCAACAAAACCATTCCTCCCAATTTCGTAGTAAAATTTTACTAGGACTTTACGAGAAGGGTTGTTACTATGAAGTTATTCAGCCACGTAAGATTACTTCGATTTTACGAGGAAATCATTTTCTCGTAGGGTTACGAGACCTTTACGAGGAAAACAGGTTTCCTCGTAAAATCGAAGTAAACTCGTAGTAAATTTACGAGGAACTGTTTTCCTAGTAAAAGCTTAGTTTTCTTGTAGTGTAAGTAATTAATGAATAATTTATAAATTTGACTGGGGGCAGTTTCTCCCTCCTTGATACATCTATCTCTGCCCATGTATACTAGTGTTGTATAAGAGACTACCATATACTATCTCCTCTTAGTAACCATTAGGGATGGAAATTGGACGCGACCCGCAGGCCAGGCCCGTAAAAGGCCCATGCGGGCGGGTTTGGGTAGAGATATTCTAGGCCCATTTTGGAGCGGGTCTTGTGGGACAAGGCTTATGCGGTTTGGGCAATTGCGGGATGGGCTTGACTAGGTCTTGCGGGGGAAAAAGAACCCAAAATACCTCCTTATTTCGTTGTGATACCTGAACAAGACAAACAGCGTGAGAAAGACGATTCAAGTTCTCTCAACTCGACTTCCACCGATGATGAAATTCTAGGAGCTCCGGCGACTTTGAGTCTTGCTCTGACGGTTCTTCTGGTCTTCCATTCAGGCTCAGGCGAGCACCAGAGAACTGAGTAGCATCACCACCAAACGAGATGAACTTTTGTTCTCCGACAAAAACTTTGGAGCTCCAAGAATGGAGATTAAAGCACCAATGGTTCGTCCTTTGTTCCAGCCGTTTTCGATCTGCTTGCACGTACAAAGAGATATGTATTTAGATTCATATAATGAAGTATTTTTGGTTTCATCCCTTGCTTCTTCACTTTGGGTTCGTTTTTATGGCAAAGACAAGCCAAACATAAGTCAAATTGCTCGTGAAAACTGACCACGACACACTTAGAGATGGATACCGGTATGATGCAATCTTGTATATGTTGTTTCTTGCTTAAAATTTCGCTTCTATTTTTTTTTGATTAAAAGTATTTTTCTTGGGTTTTGTCTTTCTATATTCTCATCTCTTGGAAACTTGCTTGTATGTTTCCTCATAAATTCGGGGTTTTTTCTTGCAAAGGTTTATATGTTATGAAGAAAATGATTTGAACTTTCCTTGGGAGAAAAGACTGGTGACCTTGGAAAAAAGCAGATTCTTTGTGGGAGATAATGTAATTCCAGTCCAGCCTTGTCCTAGGAGAATCTGAGTGGCATAATTGTTTTGTCTTTAGTATGAGAACTGACTAAGGACACTGTGTCTCCTTTATTCTTACCAGATTTGATACGGACCTTAACAAAGTAGTTGCCATCAAATTTATTGACCTTGTATGTTATCTTGCTAAGCTTGTTGAACTTGCAGGTGAATTCTTTGTATCATGAAGCCGGAGAACAGATTCAATCCCTTGTAAAACTCGTAACTTGTGAGAGATAGGCACTCATTGTACAAGCCATGATCATACTTTTGTATCCAGGACTGTTTTGTTTATATGCTTTTGTATACCACTTGCTTGGTCTCATTAAAAATCTTGAAAACCCTTTTTTATTTTAATGTCACTAAATGTGCTGAGAAGCTTTCCTACAAAAGAAGAAATCAGGGTGAAAGATAAGGGACTAAAGTAAAGAAAACACAGAAACGTAAACGGTATGAATCAATGTAGAATAACATGCTGTTATGTGTTCATCATGTGTTATGTTATGTACATGATTGTCATCATATGTGTATCAGTGTATGAGGTGTGCCGAGTTGATTGAATAATTGGTGAACAAGGAGAAGAAAACGTCAGGCAAGGAGGAGGAGACTTGTGCATTGAGTTCAAGTTTGTGCTGCTTGTTTAGATGATATGCTTGTTCTGTCCCGTGTTAGTTTTAGGCTAGTAGAATCGTTTGTTTCAGAAAATTAGAAATAATGATTTAAAAAATTGAATTAAAAATACTTACAAAATTAAAAACCCTAACAAAATAAACTTAAACACACCGAACGTATTCTCTCACAACTCGTCGTGAATTTGTGAGGCAAACATAAGCACACAATAAACACTTGAGAGAGAAAGAGGTGATGGATCCTAATTTCAAGCCATTGGATACCTGTGACCTTGAGACTCAACGACTGTTAGGAGCTCTTAAGGCTGCTGCTGCTGATGCTGGGGTTGTTTGTTCTGATGGAAAGAAGCAAGAACGGAAATGAAGGTTGATAAAACTTTATGATGATGAAGTTGATAGTGATGTTGAGATCACTGTTCCTCCAACGCAATCCTCTCAGTCTCACAAACACACTAGTACCGGATCAGGGAGTGTCTCAAATTCAAAGAAACCCATGATCCAGTCCTCTATATATATGGTGGAATTGCATTGTCTTCAAAGGCGAGTCAAGGAAAAAAGAAACCGGTTGCTGTTGCAATACGTGGAGGGAGGAAGTATTTGAAGCCGACTCCCAATAATTGAAAGCAGAAAATTTCCCAGGCAGACTCGATGCAGCCAGAAAGGAAGAAGAAAAAAATATGAAGAGGATATAAACCTTGATGATTCTGATTAGGACAATATGGGTTATGAGAAGGAGAGTAGGCAAAGCTCAGATGTTTGGGTGGATTTTGTTGTGATTCAAAAATCCAATAGCGAGGAGGAGACTAAATTCAATCATTGCAAGAATGAGTATGCATGGAGCTCTCACTCGCATGGAACTTCGGCGTTGAGAAGGCATCGTCTTAGATGAAAAATGTATACAAGTGTGGATGGCAAGGTGAACCTCAATGCTGAAGGAAAATTACAACCTCGCAAACATGATCATCTTGTGTTTAGGTAGCTGGTAGCTAAGGCAATAGTCCAGCATGTCATCCCATATTTGTATGTGGAGTATGAAAAGTGAGAGAGACTTCGAAGTATTTGAATGTTAATGTCAAATTCATTTGTCGAAACATGGCAAAAACAGATGTGTATCTGTTGTATGAAAGCGAGAGAGATACACTGAATAGGGAATTAGAGAGTCTTCCTGGAAGATTTTCCTCGACATCTGATTTGTGGTCATCATTAAAATGTGAGGGTTATATGTGTGTGACAGCTCATTACATTGATCGGAATTGGAAACTGAATAGCAAGATCCTGACGTTTTGTGCTTTACCACCACTACATAAATGTATGAATGTTGCGATGCAGCTCCTTGAATCACTGACAGAGTGGGGAAGTGAAAAAAGTGTTCTCTATCACATTAAGATAATGCTACAAGTAAGGACTCAATGCAAGATATTGTGAAATCTCAGCTGATGTTGAGGGATGACTTGTTGTGCGGAGGAGAGTTTTTCTATGTAAGATGTGCAGCTCACAAACTTAACCTTATAGTGCAACATGGTTTGAATGTTATTGGAGTCTCTTTGCACAAAATAAGAGAGAGTGTTAAGTATGTAACAGCATCGGAAACACATGAAGTATTGTTCAAAAAATGTGTGGCTGCTGCGTGCGGGTCTGATACTGCATGTGCAGACGAGATGGAATTCGACATACTATATGCTTGAAAGAGTCATCAAGTATCATAAATAATTTGTTAAGTAGGAGACATTTTATGGGAGAGGTTATAAAATGGCGCCCACATTTGAGGAATGGACAAGAGCTGAGAAGTTATGCCGGTTTTGGTGCCTTTTGCTGAGATTCAACATTTAATGTTTGGTTCTAATTAACCGACTTCGAGCTTGTATTCTACCGGTTTTGGAATATTCATGATTAGCTTCGAATGAATGAGGAAAGCGAAGATGAGATTGTCAAATACATGGTGGCACCGATGAAAGAGAAGTTCGATAAATATTGGGATGAAGTCAGTGGTGTTTTTGCAATGGCAACACTCTTTGATCCACATTTTAAGCTTTTAACTGTCGAATGTTGTTTATGGAAGCTTGATATGAGTACACGTGATAAAAAGTTGAGGAACTTACGTGGTAAGCTCAGTACTTTGTTTGAGTCTTACGACAAAAATTCCAAGACTAACTCACCTTCTATAGATCCATGTGAGATTGTTCCATAAAACATTTGTGCTGAAGGGTCAATGGGAATGTTTGAGAACTACAATGTGTGTTTCTTGAATTTCTTTTAACATTCTGTTTATTTCAAAAAAAAAAATCGTTTATGATCTATTTTTTTTTCTTAAACCTTCGGAGGATTTCGTTGCATTTCTCAAAGTCAGTGGCGTTGTGAGTGGAAATACACCTCTAGAAGCTATCTTGATGAACCAGCTTTGAACATTAATAATCTCTGGGAGCATGGACATTCTCCAGTTCTAGAAAGATAATACTCATAGGTATGGCGATTTGTCAGCAATTGGCTGTGATCTACTTAGTATTCCTATTACAACAGTAGCTTCTGAGTCCTCCTTTAGCATTGGATCGCGAGTTCTTAACAAATACAGGAGCCGTCTACTCCCAAAGAATGCGCAAGCTCTAATATGTACTAGGAATTGGATAAAGGGATATGAAGCTTATGAACATGGTAAAATATTCACATTATCATATAATTTAGAGTACCAAGACCATTAATCCTTACTAAATTCAACTCTTGATATTTTCAGAAGATGAAATTGATGATGAAGAAGAGAAAATACCATCATTTGAATCCATTGTCAATGATGAAGATGAAGATGAAGAAGAAGCTTGATTTGTTATTTTAGTTTGGTGTTTTGCTTTTATCTACATTAAAATTGATTATTCGGATTTGGTTTTGGTTTTTATTTCCCTTTGGGATTCATTGTTTGGATTTGGTGTTTTGATTAATTTGAATTTTGTTAAGACTTAAAAAAATTGCAATGTTTGTTTGTGCGTTTGGTATGGACTTGGTAATTAGTAATGATATCACTATCCCGAATGAAGCATTGGTATCAGTGTAGCATACGACTCATATGATACGAGTAATACACTTGAGCTGCATACACGTAAATAAAGTAATGGTAAATTATATGTATAAATGAAAGCTAATGACTATGTTGGTAATGACTTGATATAAAATCTAATGCCTTTGTTTTTTCCTATGATTTTGGTGAAGTTTATATTTAATTATGTTGGAGCTTGAGCATATGTATTTTTTGTTTAAGTGTTTAAGAGTGGTGATGATTATGTTGGTAAGGACATGAACTAATCTTGGTTGTTATCTACTATCAATAGTGAACAAAAGACGATTTTCGAGTAATACAATAACACCTCTGTACAAAGTCCACGCATTTCAACTCTTTGATGACCCACAAGCCGTCCCGCAAGGTCTTATGAAGTTAGCGGGGCGGGTTTGGGATTAAGGATTGAGTACCGCAGGCCACAGCGGGCAACGGCGGGCCAACCCAAAAATATCTGCCAGAGCGAAAGACCACGTCGGGGCGAGCCATGGTGGGGCGGGTGGTCCCAGTTGCCATCCTTAGTAACCATATAAATAGTTATATGTGTGTAACTAACATATGAACACACTTTCTAACTTAGGGACAACTAGCAATGCAATTCTAAGTTCCTCTATAGGTCTATATTACTAACCAACGTTTGAATTCATCCTATCCATAAGGCGAGCGCCTTGAATCACCATTAGGAAGTTAAAAATGGAGTCAGCCTAACATGATTAGCTCTTACATTGTATCAAACCTAACCCTAACTTTCGAGATATGGCTAAGATAGGATAGAAGATAATTAGCCCATTAATTTATAGGATTAACCCTAACCATATGTTCTTCACAAAATTTTTATACAATATTTAAATATATAATTAAAATTTAAAGCTTGTTCAATTATGTAAAATCAAGTTTTCAAGAAAAAATGCAAAAATCTAATTTTTTGCCAAAATTTCAAAATGAGTTCTACATCCAAAATAAAAACAAATTTTCCAGCTAAAACCGCAAAATCGAGTTTTCCTACCAAAATCGTAAAATCAAGTTTTTCAGCCAAAACTGCAACATCAAATTTTCCCACGAAACCAAAAAATCAAGTTTTTGGAAAAATAAAATTTTCATCCAAAATCGTAAAATCGAGTGTTCTGCCAAAACCCTAAAATCAAGTTTTCCCACCAAAACCGTAAAATCTAGTTTCCTGCTAAACTATACAATCAATTTTTCTCGCTAAAACCGTTAAATCGAATTTTTCGGTCAAAACCGCAAAATTAAGTTTCCACACGAAAACCGTGTAATCAAAATTTCCCACCAAAATCATAAAACTGAGTTTTCCCGCCAATACCGTAAAATAACTTTCTCCCGCAACACAATTTTTCTACCAAAACCAAAAAAAAATAAGTTTTCTTGCCAAAACCAAAAAATTGAGTTTTTCTGCCAAAACTACAAAATCAAGTTTTTCCACCAAAACCACTAGAGAAAAATAAGGTAAAACTGCAAAATATTGGTTTTCTGCTAGACTCCCAAAATCTTACTTTTTCTCAAAACCGCAAAAATTTAATTTGCCACAAAATATTGCTTTCCCGCCAAAATCACCAAAACCGCAAAACAATTTTTGTTTGTATCATAGATCCTTTATTAAGATTAATATATCTATCAAAATTACATGTTAATATTATTTGTTTGTGTTTTAGAAGATACTAAAGGATCATCCACAATCTGAGTTAAATATCCAAAGATAGTAATCCATCCAACCAAATCTACAAAAATAATCAGTATTAAGATACTAATTTCTGTAATTAATACATAACATATTCATTTCTTTAAAACATAATCATCATAAAATGATGAGAATACATATCGATTGGAGAAGTGTTGCCAATATTACTTGGGAGAACGTGTTGAAAAGGAACACGGACACACATTGGTTTTTTAATAAGTGAAACACCATAGAATATTTGACTAAGTTCGACAAATTTAATGTGGATTTTGTGTGGAGTATTCCTTCTCAAACCAACATATGGGGTAACTTCAAATCATCTGATTACACTCTATCGGTCTTCATGAGAATAACCAAAGTAGTGATTATCCATTAAATTATGAGGAATTATTAATTCAATTCTAAAACCCTCATGGGAATAAAACAAAAAAAATTATACACTAACCGACGGCAAAACAAGAAATAAAAATAATTTATAAATTACATGTGGGTCACCGAGAATAAGATGGTGCTCTTTAATATTAAGAGAACTTGTAGTTTTCCATACTCATTGTATCTTTCCTCAAGCATCGACATTAGTTGATAATAGACTGAGGTCAGAGTATTGTTTTGTGCCATGAAATTTCTTTTTAGATACTTCGATATCATCCATATTTCTTTATAAAGTGGATCCCATGTATCTTTTTTCTTCATTTTCGTCCTCATGAGTTCTTTATTTTTTTGTAAAATGAATGTTGTTTTTTCAGAACTCTTTCTTAAGAAAACATGTATTTAGTCATCATCTTTATTATTTAATATATCTTTTGAGATATGTCAATATATATGTTTGATGGTGGTATAATCGTGACGTATATGACAACGTGATCGATTAAAGTTTCAACCATGACATTTATGTCTTCTCGCGTCGCCGTACTCAATTCGTGCTCCAATACCGCAGTCGAGCCTCAACCAAGCTCAATCTCTAGGCTGTCATGTTCATCTTCCTCGTGGTGTCACACGACGATTGAATCCATTTTGTCGCATTCTCATTTTGTCTTAATCCTTTGTGTTGTGTCTCTGTCCCTTTTTCCTCGTATCGTGATTCATCATTGTTTTGACCTTCGTTTCTCTTTAGTGCGCTCTCTAACTGGCACAAAAAGAGTAAGAGCAAAAATGGTTAACTTTGGAGTTTTTTTCACGTCTAGTCCTTCAACTTTTGCCTCATTTCAGTTTTGACTCCAATATTCTTCAAACGTGCAGATTGCTCCTTAATTTTGCTTCCAAAATTCTAAATTTGCATCTTAGCCGATGTGCTATGAAAATAAATATACAATGCAATATATACACGTAAAATGTATTAAAACAAGATATTCAAAATCATTAAAATCATAAAATATCATAGAGTCTTGAATCACTTACTTTCACATGAATTCCAAATGAATCGCTCTTGTTTATGCTAAACGATTTCCGTTGCTATTTGAAATATTGGTCATTCTAATATTCAAACCACTAAATGTATGTTAAACCTATTTGGTGTTCAAATGTCCAGTGTACATGTGAGTGTTTGTAAAACATTGTACATGTGGACAGTGAAATATATGTATACACATTGATGAATTTGACCGTATAAATATTTGAACTTGCAAATGTATGTATAAAATATTTATTCAGTGTACATTTGATTCACTGTACAATTGAATTGGTTTATGTGAATCATTTGTAAATGTTAAGAGATTATCTTTAAAAAATTTAGATTGAGCCACAATTTCAGGTCACAATGGTTCACTGTTAAATGGTGTATATGTGAATCGTTGCAAAAGTTTAGTACAACTTTGTTTCTATCCTATATACGTGGACAGTCAATCATGGTGTACATCATGTACACATAAATGTTAATAAATATTATTATCTATTAGAACGCTAAAACATTGTTCATCTTTGTTTGTACACCAGTTTTCAGTGTCCATCTTTAACTTTCTTGTAAATCACAACCTATTAGTGTCCATTAGTGAAAATGGAAGTCTTTTGACACAAAACCGTGTCAGTGTCCATTACTGAGAGTGGGACACCGGTTTTCAGTGTCCATTTCACTTTCTTCCTTTTGGTTTAGTGCTTCATTTTTACATTAGTCTATTCATGAAAGTAGATGTCTTTTGACACTAAAGCATATCAAGGTTGTTCAATTTGAAATACTTGGGCTTATGGGTTTGTACTTATCAGTGAACATAGTTCAAGTATATATGTACACCAACAATTTATAATATTGTACATGTGTACAGAAACAATTGTACAATTATATACCGACAATTGTACATCACAGAAACAAGGTCATAAACATATAAACACATATATCAAGATCTAAAATAAGCCTTCATCTTCTACACTAGCACCAGCCTTTATTCTACTCTATCAAGACATCTAGTAGTGATTCAGACGAGGCGAGACAAATTGATTGATAGATAGCTTGCCTTAACACACCAACCACTTAGCTTTAGAAGGCTGGAGATAACCAAGGATTCTTATAGTAGCATTTGATGTGTCACCTACCCTCCTTTCATTCAAAACAACATAAACATGAGTGTTCTAACATTCACGAAAATGAGAACCCCCTTCATTCACGTAAACCATATGATAGGGCCTAATATTTACCACTATTGTTCGATGATATCAGCCCTATTTAGAGTCTATTATATTTGTTTGGAGTATGTTTTAGAGTATTTTCAGGTTCAGGTTCGTTCTGGAGAACTTTGATGATTCTGGAGCTTTTAGAGATGCAGAACTAGATCGGATTCCTTTTGCAAGTCTGGAAGGTAAAAGTATGTGTGCTTCTGATTCCCTTTTCTCTCTCCTTCAGATTAAGAAGAAATCGAACAGGATTTGGTGGCTACAACCATTAAAGCTTGATTAATGGAAGTTTCTCCAAATATCTCAGTCAATTAAAAAAATAAAATGATACCTCAAAGAAGGGATACATTGATTGAGAAGAAGTGAGAAGAGAGAGAGGAAAGGTATCAAAGAAGACTACATGTGTTCAGATACTTGCAGAGGTAAGACTCCATATATCCTTTGATCGATACTCCCAAGGTAAAGCCCGCTCTTTCATTTTATGCAAAGAAATGAAATCAGTAGAGGGGAGAGTCAGACTAGTATTCGCTAAGCTCTTGGTAGAATGGATTTGGTTGCTATACTAGGATAGGATATATAAAGTTTCTCTGTGAGTGACTTAATAGGATGTGGTTGCAACAAAGTAATGTCTTTTTTTTTTAAAACCTCTTTCACATGCTTTGTTTGCTTGCGGACAAGCAAAAGGTTATGTCTAGGGGAGTTGATAGGGCCTGATATTTACCACTATTGTGACATGATATCAGCCCTATTTAGAGTCTATTATATGTTTTTGGACTATGTTTTAGAGTATTTTCAGGTTCAGGTACGTTCTGGAGAACTTTGGTGATTTTGGAGCTTTTAGAGATGCAGAACTGCGTAGATGCGTCCGATGTTTAGATGGATGGAGATTTTACCACGGTTTGATTGAGCTGATATTTTGATAGAAGATCTATTTTTGAATCATATTTCCAATGTCACCAGTTTGAGGTCCATCACACGGTTAGATCTAAAGTTATGCCCAATTTATTGAAGAGTGGTATGTCTGTCTCGCGATAGGAAGCTATCGAAGAATGAATGAGTGTCGATCGACGGCGCAGCTTGACCATCGATCGAAGGTGATCCCAGAAGACATGCCCGACTTGTTTTATGGCCGTCTTAAGCCCAGAAGCCATAAAAAATACCAAAATACCCATTGACGACCTAAAACCCTATTTATATGTTTTTCTGCCATTGTTTAGGCATCAAGCTTTATTCTATATATTGTTCTAGGGTTAGGAGAGAAGGGAGGAAATCCTTCAGAGTCCTCCTGGAACTCCTTTGGTTCTTTATTTGATTTATATTCTATATCTATTCTATTCATCCATGATTTCGGTGACAAAGATCATGTCTGAGTAAATCTGTTGTTAGGTT
>CAJHQQ010004287.1:0-30331 GCA_905132885.1 Moricandia moricandioides
AGAGAGAGAATTAATGAAGCTCTGACATAGCTCTTACATCTTTATTCATTCTGGTTTATTAGTATCAAGAATAAATTCTCAAATCTCCAAACAGGACAAACTGGAATCACTTCGGTTAAAAGTGGTATAACTTCTTCATCATAAGTCCAATGAAATTCGATTCACTTCAGGATGCTTCTATACATTTCTTTATGAGTCCAAATCAAGCTTCTACATCGATGATTCCATTCTGGTTTTATTAGTATCAAGAATAAATTGGCCAAATCTCCAAACAGGGTAAACTGGAATCACTACGGTTAAAAGTGGGATACTTCTTCATCATAAGTCCAATGATATTGATTCAACTTCAGGATGATTCTACACTGATTTATGAGTCCAAATCAAGCTTCTTACATTGTGATTGATTCTGGTGTTATTTGTATCAAGAAGAAATTGCCAAATCTCCAAACTGATCAAACTGGAATCACTACGGTTAAAAGTGGGATAACTTCTTCATCATAAGTCCAATGAAACTGATTCAACTTCAGGATGATTCTACACTGATTTATGAGTCCAAATCAAGCTTCTTACATCGTAATTCATTCTGGTTTTATTGGTATCAAGTATAAATTCCAAAATCTCCAAACAGGGCAAACTGGAATCACTTCGGTTAAAAGTAGGATAACTTCTTCATCATAACTCCTATGATCTTGAGTCAACTTCAGGGTGATTCGACACTGATTAATGAGTCCAAATCAAGCTTCTTACATCGTGATTCATTCTGGTTTCATTTGTATCAAGAATAAATTGCCAAATCTCCAAACAGGGCAAACTGGAATCACTTCGGTTAAAAGTGGGATAACTTCTTCATCATAAGTCCAATGATATTGATTCAACTTCAGGGTGATTCTACACTGATTAATGAGTCCAAATCAAGCTTCTTACATCGTGATTCATTCTTGTTTTATTAGTGTCAAGAATAAATTCCCAAATCTCCAAACAGGGCAAACTGGAATCACTTCGGTTAAAAGTGGGATAACTTCTTCATCATAACTCCTATGATCTTGAGTCAAATTCAGGGTGATTCGACACTGATTTATGAGTCCAAATCAAACTTCTTACATCGTGATTCATTCTGGTTTTATTAGTATCAAGAATAAATTCCCAAATCTCCAAAAAAGGCAAACTGGAATCACTTCGGTTAAAAGTGGGATAACTTCTTCATCATAAGTCCAATGATATTGATTCAACTTCAGGATGATTCTACACTGATTTATGAGTCCAAATCAAGCTTCTTACATCGTGATTCATTCTGGTTTTATTTGTATCAAGAAGAAATTGCCAAATCTCAAAACAGGGCAAACTGGAATCACTTCGGTTAAAAGTGGGATAACTTCTTCATCATAACTCTAATGATATTGATTCAACTTCAGGGTGATTCTACACTGATTAATGAGTCCAAATCAAGTTTCTTACATCGTGATTCATTCTGGTATTATTAGTATCAAGAATAAATTCTCAAATCTCCAAACATGACAAACTGGAATCACTTCGGTTAAAAGTGGGATAACTTCTTCATCATAAGTCCAATGATATTGATTCAACTTTAGGGTGATTCGACACTGATTTATGAGTCCAGATAAAGTTTCTTACATCGTGATTCATTCTGGTTTTATTAGTATCAAGAAGAAATTGCCAAATCTCCAAACAAGGTAAACTGGAATCACTACGGTTAAAAGTGGGATAACTTCTTCATCATAAGTCCAATGATATTGATTCAACTTCAGGGTGATTTTACACTGATTAATGATTCCAAATCAAGCTTCTTACACCGTGATTAATTCTGGTTTTATTGGTATCAAGTATAAATTCCCAAATCTCCAAATAGGGCAAACTGGAATCACTTCGGTTAAAAGTAGGATAACTTCTTCATCATAACTCCTATGATCTTGAGTCAACTTCAGGGTGATTCGACACTGGTTAATGAGTCCAAATCAAGCTTCTTACATCGTGATTCATTCTGGTTTCATTTGTATCAAGAATAAATTGCCAAATCTCCAAACAGGGCAAACTGGAATCACTTCGGTTAAAAGTGGGATAACTTCTTCATCATAAGTCCAATGATATTGATTCAATTTCAGGGTGATTCTACACTGATTAATGAGTCCAAATCAAGCTTCTTACATCGTGATTCATTCTTGTTTTATTAGTGTCAAGAATAAATTCCCAAATCTCCAAACAGGGCAAACTGGAATCACTTCGGTTAAAAGTGGGATAACTTCTTCATCATAACTCCTATGATCTTGAGTCAAATTCAGGGTGATTCGACACTGATTTATGAGTCCAAATCAAGCTTCTTACATCGTGATTCATTCTGGTTTTATTAGTATCAAGAATAAATTCCCAAATTTCCAAACAAGGCAAACTGGAATCACTTTGGTTAAAAGTGGGATAACTTCTTCATCATAAGTCCAATGATATTGATTCAACTTCAGGATGATTCTACACTGATTTATGAGTCCAAATCAAGCTTCTTACATCGTGATTCATTCTGGTTTATTGTATCAAGAAGAAATTGCCAAATCTCAAAACAGGGCAAACTGGAATCATTTCGGTTAAAAGTGGGATAACTTCTTCATCATAACTCCAATGATACTGATTCAACTTCCGGGTGACTCTACACTGATTAATGAGTCCAAATCAAGCTTCTTACATCGTGATTCATTCTGGTTTAATTAGTATCAAGAATAAATTCCCAAATCTCCAAACAGGGCCAACTGGAATCACTTCGGTTAAAAGTGGGATAATTTCTTCATCATAAGTCCAATGATATTGAGTCAACTTCAGGATGATTCTACACTGATTAATGAGTCCAAATCAAGCTTCTTACATTGTGATTCATTCTGGTTTCATTTGTATCAAGAAGAAATTACCAAATCTCCGAACAGGGCAAACTGGAATCACTTCGGTTAAAAGTGGGATAACTTCTTCATCATAACTCCTATGATCTTGAGTCAACTTCAGGGTGATTCGACTCTGATTTATGAGTCCAAATCAAGCTTCTTACATCGTGATTCATTCTCGTTTTATTAGTATCAAGAAAAAATTGCCAAATCTCCAAACAGGACAAACAAGAATCACTTCAGTTAAAAGTGGGATAACTTCTTCATCATAACTCCAATGATATTGATTCAACTTCCGGGTGACTCTACACTGATTAATGAATCCAAATCAAGCTTATTACATCGTGATTCATTCTGGTTTAATTAGTATCATGAATAAATTCCCAAATCTCCAAACAGGGCAAACTGGAATCACTTCGGTTAAAAGTGAGATAACTTCTTCATCATAAGTCCAATGATATTGATTCAACTTCAGGATGATTCTAACTGATTTATGAGTCCAGATCAAGTTTCTTACATCGTGATTCATTCTGGTTTTATTTGTATCAAGAATAAATTGCCAAATCTCCAAACACGGTAAACTGGAATCACTACGGTTAAAAGTGGGATAACTTCTTCATCATAAGTCCATTGATATTGATTCAACTTCAGGATGATTCTACACTGATTTATGAGTCCAAATCAATCTTCTTACATTGTGATTCATTTTGGTTTTATTTGTATCAAGAAGAAATTGCCAAACCTCCAAACAGGACAAACTGGAATCACTACGGTTAAAAGTGGGATAACTTCTTCATCATAAGTCCAATGATATTGATTCAACTTCAGGATGATTCTACACTGATTTATGAGTCCAAATCAAGCTTCTTACATCATGATTCATTCTGGTTTTATTGGTATCGAGAATAAATTCCCAAATCTCCAAACAGGGCAAACTGGAATCACTTCGGTTAAAAGTGGGATAACTTCTTCATCATAACTCCTATGATCTTGAGTCAACTTCAGGGTGATCCATCACTGATTTATGACTCCAAATCAAGCTTCTTACATCGTGATTCATTCTGGTTTCATTTGTATCAAGAATAAATTGCTAAATCTCCAAACAGGGCAAACTGGAATCACTTCGGTTAAAAGTGGGATAACTTCTTCATCATAAGTCCAATGATATTGATTAAATTTCAAGATGTTTCTACACTGATTTATGAGTCCAAATCAAGCTTCTTACATCGTGATTCATTCTGGTTTTATTTGTATCAAGAAGAAATTGCCAAATCTCCAAACAGGGCAAACTGGAATCACTACGGTTAAAAGTGGGATAACTTCTTCATCATAAGTCCAATGAAACTGATTCAACTTCAAGATGATTCTACACTGATTTATGAGTCCAAATCAAGCTTCTTACATCGTGATTCATTCTGGTTTTATTGGTATCAAGTATAAATTCCAAAATCTCCAAACAGGGCAAACTGGAATCACTTCGGCTAAAAGTAGGATAACTTCTTCATCATAACTCCTATGATCTTGAGTCAACTTCAGGGTGATTCGACACTGATTAATGAGTCCAAATCAAGCTTCTTACATCGTGATTCATTCTGGTTTCATTTGTATCAAGAATAAATTGCCAAATCTCCAAACAGGGCAAACTGGAATCACTTCGGTTAAAAGTGGGATAACTTCTTCATCATAAGTCCAATGATATTGATTCAACTTCAGGGTGATTCTACACTGATTAATGAGTCCAAATCAAGCTTCTTACATCGTGATTCATTCTTGTTTTATTAGTGTCAAGAATAAATTCCCAAATCTCCAAACAGGGCAAACTGGAATCACTTCGGTTAAAAGTGGGATAACTTCTTCATCATAACTCCTATGATCTTGAGTCAAATTCAGGGTGATTCGACACTGATTTATGAGTCCAAATCAAGCTTCTTACATCGTGATTCATTCTGGTTTTATTAGTATCAAGAATAAATTCCCAAATCTCCAAACAAGGCAAACTGGAATCACTTCGGTTAAAAGTGGGATAACTTCTTCATCATAAGTCCAATGATATTGATTCAACTTCAGGATGATTCTACACTGATTTATGAGTCCAAATCAAGCTTCTTACATCGTGATTCATTCTGGTTTTATTTGTATCAAGAAGAAATTGCCAAATTTCAAAACAGGGCAAACTGGAATCACTTCGGTTAAAAGTGGGATAACTTCTTCATCATAACTCCTATGATCTTGAGTCAAATTCAGGGTGATTCGACACTGATTTATGAGTCCAAATCAAGCTTCTTACATCGTGATTCATTCTGGTTTTATTAGTATCAAGAATAAATTCCCAAATCTCCAAACAAGGCAAACTGGAATCACTTCGGTTAAAAGTGGGATAACTTCTTCATCATAAGTCCAATGATATTGATTCAACTTCAGGATGATTCTACACTGATTTATGAGTCCAAATCAAGCTTCTTACATCGTGATTCATTCTGGTTTTATTTGTATCAAGAAGAAATTGCCAAATCTCAAAACAGGGCAAACTGGAATCACTTCGGTTAAAAGTGGGATAACTTCTTCATCATAACTCTAATGATATTGATTCAACTTCAGGGTGATTCTACACTGATTAATGAGTCCAAATCAAGTTTCTTACATCGTGATTCATTCTGGTATTATTAGTATCAAGAATAAATTCTCAAATCTCCAAACATGACAAACTGGAATCACTTCGGTTAAAAGTGGGATAACTTCTTCATCATAAGTCCAATGATATTGATTCAACTTTAGGGTGATTCGACACTGATTTATGAGTCCAGATAAAGTTTCTTACATCGTGATTCATTCTGGTTTTATTAGTATCAAGAAGAAATTGCCAAATCTCCAAACAAGGTAAACTGGAATCACTACGGTTAAAAGTGGGATAACTTCTTCATCATAAGTCCAATTATATTGATTCAACTTCAGGGTGATTTTACACTGATTAATGATTCCAAATCAAGCTTCTTACACCGTGATTAATTCTGGTTTTATTGGTATCAAGTATAAATTCCCAAATCTCCAAACAGGGCAAACTGGAATCACTTCGGTTAAAAGTAGGATAACTTCTTCATCATAACTCCTATGATCTTGAGTCAACTTCAGGGTGATTCAACACTTATTAATGAGTCCAAATCAAGCTTCTTACATCGTGATTCATTCTGGTTTCATTTGTATCAAGAATAAATTGCCAAATCTCCAAACAGGGCAAACTGGAATCACTTCGGTTAAAAGTGGGATAACTTCTTCATCATAAGTCCAATGATATTGATTCAACTTCAGGGTGATTCTACACTGATTAATGAGTCCAAATCAAGCTTCTTACATCGTGATTCATTCTTGTTTTATTAGTGTCAAGAATAAATTCCCAAATCTCCAAACAGGGCAAACTGGAATCACTTCGGTTAAAAGTGGGATAACTTCTTCATCATAACTCCTATGATCTTGAGTCAACTTCAGGGTGATTCTACACTGATTTATGAGTCCAAATCAAGCTTCTTACATCGTGATTCATTCTGGTTTTATTAGTATCAAGAATAAATTCCCAAATTTCCAAACAAGGCAAACTGGAATCACTTCTGTTAAAAGTGGGATAACTTCTTCATCATAAGTCCAATGATATTGATTCAACTTCAGGATGATTCTACACTGATTTATGAGTCCAAATCAAGCTTCTTACATCGTGATTCATTCTGGTTTTATTTGTATCAAGAAGAAATTGCCAAATCTCAAAACAGGGCAAACTGGAATCACTTCCGTTAAAAGTGGGATAACTTCTTCATCATAACTCCAATGATACTGATTCAACTTCCGGGTGACTCTACACTGATTAATGAGTCCAAATCAAGCTTCTTACATCGTGATTCATTCTGGTTTAATTAGTATCAAGAATAAATTCCCAAATCTCCAAACAGGGCCAACTGGAATCACTTCGGTTAAAAGTGGGATAATTTCTTCATCATAAGTCCAATGATATTGAGTCAACTTCAGGATGATTCTACACTGATTAATGAGTCCAAATCAAGCTTCTTACATTGTGATTCATTCTGGTTTCATTTGTATCAAGAAGAAATTGCCAAATCTCCGAACAGGGCAAACTGGAATCACTTCGGTTAAAAGTGGGATAACTTCTTCATCATAACTCCTATGATCTTGAGTCAACTTCAGGGTGATTCGACTCTGATTTATGAGTCCAAATCAAGCTTCTTACATCGTGATTCATTCTCGTTTTATAAGTATCAAGAAAAAATTGCCAAATCTCCAAACAGGGCAAACAAGAATCACTTCGGTTAAAAGTGGGATAACTTCTTCATCATAACTCCAATGATATTGATTCAACTTCCGGGTGACTCTACACTGATTAATGAATCCAAATCAAGCTTATTACATCGTGATTCATTCTGGTTTAATTAGTATCATGAATAAATTCCCAAATCTCCAAACAGGGCAAACTGGAATCACTTCGGTTAAAAGTGAGATAACTTCTTCATCATAAGTCCAATGATATTGATTCAACTTCAGGATGATTCTAATCTGATTTATGAGTCCAGATCAAGTTTCTTACATCGTGATTCATTCTGGTTTTATTTGTATCAAGAATAAATTGCCAAATCTCCAAACACGGTAAACTGGAATCACTACGGTTAAAAGTGGGATAACTTCTTCATCATAAGTCCATTGATATTGATTCAACTTCAGGATGATTCTACACTGATTTATGAGTCCAAATCAATCTTCTTACATTGTGATTCATTTTGGTTTTATTTGTATCAAGAAGAAATTGCCAAACCTCCAAACAGGACAAACTGGAATCACTACGGTTAAAAGTGGGATAACTTCTTCATCATAAGTCCAATGATATTGATTCAACTTCAGGATGATTCTACACTGATTTATGAGTCCAAATCAAGCTTCTTACATCATGATTCATTCTGGTTTTATTGGTATCGAGAATAAATTCCAAAATCTCCAAACAGGGCAAACTGGAATCACTTCGGTTAAAAGTGGGATAACTTCTTCATCATAACTCCTATGATCTTGAGTCAACTTCAGGGTGATCCATCACTGATTTATGACTCCAAATCAAGCTTCTTACATCGTGATTCATTCTGGTTTCATTTGTATCAAGAATAAATTGCTAAATCTCCAAACAGGGCAAACTGGAATCACTTCGGTTAAAAGTGGGATAACTTCTTCATCATAAGTCCAATGATATTGATTAAATTTCAAGATGTTTCTACACTGATTTATGAGTCCAAATCAAGCTTCTTACATCGTGATTCATTCTGGTTTTATTTGTATCAAGAAGAAATTGCCAAATCTCCAAACAGGGCAAACTGGAATCACTACGGTTAAAAGTGGGATAACTTCTTCATCATAAGTCCAATGATATTGATTCAACTTCAGGATGATTCTGCACTGATTTGTGAGTTCATATCAAGCTTCTTACATCGTGATTCATTCTGGTTTTAATGGTATCAAGAATAAGTTGCCAAATCTCCAAAGTGGGCAAACTGGAACCACTTCGGTTAAAAGTGGGATAACTTCTTCATCATAACTCCTATGATCTTGAGTCAACTTCAGGGTGATTCTACACTGATTAATGAGTCCAAATCAAGCTTCTTACATCTTGATTCATTCTGGGTTTATTAGTATCAAGAATAAATTCTCAAATCTCCAAACAGGACAATGGGATAACTTCTTCATCATAAGTCCAATGATATTGATTCAACTTCAGGATGATTATAATCTGATTTATGAGTCCAGATCAAGTTTCTTACATCTTGATTCATTCTGGTTTTATTTGTATCAAGAATATATTGCCAAATCTCCAAACAGGGTAAACTGGAATCACTACGGTTAAAAGTGGGATAACTTCTTCATCATAAGTCCAATGATATTGATTCAACTTCAGGATGATTCTACACTGATTTATGAGTCCAAATCAAGTTTCTTACATCGTGATTGATTCTGGTGTTATTTGTATCAAGAAGATTTTGCCAAATCTCCAAACAGATCAAACTGGAATCACTACGGTTAAAAGTGGGATAACTTCTTCATCATAAGTCCAATGAAATTGATTCAACTTCAGGATGATTCTACACTGATTTATGAGTCCAAATCAGGCTTCTTACATCGTGATTCATTCTGGTTTTATTGGTATCAAGTATAAATTCCAAAATCTCCAAACAGGGCAAACTGGAATCACTTCGGTTAAAAGTGGGATAACTTCTTCATCATAACTCCTATGATCTTGAGTCAACTTCAGGGTGATTCGACTCTGATTTATGAGTCCAAATCAAGCTTCTTACATCGTGATTCATTCTCGTTTTATTAGTATCAAGAAAAAATTGCCAAATCTCCAAACAGGGCAAACAAGAATCACTTCGGTTAAAAGTGGGATAACTTCTTCATTATAACTCCAATGATATTGATTCAACTTCCGGGTGACTCTACACTGATTAATGAGTCCAAATCAAGCTTATTACATCGTGATTCATTCTGGTTTAATTAGTATCATGAATAAATTCCCAAATCTCCAAACAGGGCAAACTGGAATCCCTTCGGTTAAAAGTGAGATAACTTCTTCATCATAAGTCCAATGATATTGATTCAACTTCAGGATGATTCTAATCTGATTTATGAGTCCAGATCAAGTTTCTTACATCGTGATTCATTCTGGTTTTATTAGTATCAAGAATAAATTCCCAAATCTCCAAACAGGGTAAACTGGAATCACTACGGTTAAAAGTGGGATAACTTCTTCATCATAAGTCCATTGATATTGATTCAACTTCAGGATGATTCTACACTGATTTATGAGTCCAAATCAAGCTTCTTACATTGTGATTGATTCTGGTTTTATTTGTATCAAGAAGAAATTGCCAAACCTCCAAACAGGACAAACTGGAATCAATACGGTTAAAAGTGGGATAACTTCTTCATCATAAGTCCAATGATATTGATTCAACTTCAGGATGATTCTACACTGATTTATGAGTCCAAATCAAGCTTCTTACATCATGATTCATTCTGGTTTTATTGGTATCGAGAATAAATTCCCAAATCTCCAAACAGGGCAAACTGGAATCACTTCGGTTAAAAGTGGGATAACTTCTTCATCATAACTCCTATGATCTTGAGTCAACTTCAGGGTGATTCAACACTGATTTATGACTCCAAATCAAGCTTCTTACATCGTGATTCATTCTGGTTTCATTTGTATCAAGAATAAATTGCCAAATCTCCAAACAGGGCAAACTGGAATCACTTCGGTTAAAAGTGGGATAACTTCTTCATCATAAGTCCAATGATATTGATTAAATTTCAAGATGTTTCTACACTGATTTATGAGTCCAAATCAAGCTTCTTACATCGTGATTCATTCTGGTTTTATTTGTATCAAGAAGAAATTGCCAAATCTCCAAACAGGGCAAACTGGAATCACTACGGTTAAAAGTGGGATAACTTCTTCATCATAAGTCCAATGATATTGATTCAACTTCAGGATGATTCTACACTGATTTGTGAGTTCATATCAAGCTTCTTACATCGTGATTCATTCTGGTTTTAATGGTATCAAGAATAAGTTGCCAAATCTCCAAAGTGGGCAAACTGGAACCACTTCGGTTAAAAGTGGGATAACTTCTTCATCATAACTCCTATGATCTTGAGTCAACTTGAGGGTGATTCTACACTGATTAATGAGTCAAAATCAAGCTTCTTACATCTTGATTCATTCTGGGTTTATTAGTGTCAAGAATAAATTCCCAAATCTCCAAACAGGGCAAACTGGAATCACTTCGGTTAAAAGTGGGATAACTTCTTCATCATAACTCCTATGATCTTGAGTCAAATTCAGGGTGATTCGACACTGATTTATGAGTCCAAATCAAGCTTCTTACATCGTGATTCATTCTGGTTTTATTAGTATCAAGAATAAATTCCCAAATCTCCAAACAAGGCAAACTGGAATCACTTCGGTTAAAAGTGGGATAACTTCTTCATCATAAGTCCAATGATATTGATTCAACTTCAGGATGATTCTACACTGATTTATGAGTCCAAATCAAGCTTCTTACATCGTGATTCATTCTGGTTTTATTTGTATCAAGAAGAAATTGCCAAATCTCAAAACAGGGCAAACTGGAATCACTTCGGTTAAAAGTGGGATAACTTCTTCATCATAACTCCAATGATACTGATTCAACTTCCGGGTGACTCTACACTGATTAATGAGTCCAAATCAAGCTTCTTACATCGTGATTCATTCTGGTTTAATTAGTATCAAGAATAAATTCCCAAATCTCCAAACAGGGCCAACTGGAATCACTTCGGTTAAAAGTGGGATAATTTCTTCATCATAAGTCCAATGATATTGATTCAACTTCAGGATGATTCTACACTGATTAATGAGTCCAAATCAAGCTTCTTACATTGTGATTCATTCTGGTTTCATTTTTATCAAGAAGAAATTGCCAAATCTCCGAACAGGGCAAACTGGAATCACTTCGGTTAAAAGTGGGATAACTTCTTCATCACAACTACAATGATATTGATTCAACTTCAGGGTGATTCTACACTGATTAATGAGTCCAAATCAAGCTTCTTACATCGTGATTCATTCTGGTTTTATTAGTATCAAGAAGTGATTCCCAAATTTCCAAACAGGGCAAACTGGAATCACTTCGGTTAAAAGTGGGATAACTTCTTCATCATAACTCCTATGATCTTGAGTCAACTTCAGGGTGATTCGACTCTGATTTATGAGTCCAAATCAAGCTTCTTACATCGTGATTCATTCTGATTTTAATGGTATCAAGAATAAGTTACCAAATCTCCAAAGAGAGCAAACTGGAATCACTTCGGTGAAAAGTGGGATAACTTCTTCATCATAAGTCCAATGATATTGATTCAACTTCATGATGATTCTACACTGATTTATGAGTCCAAATCAAGCTTCTTACATCGTGATTCATTCTTATTTTAATGGTATCAAGAAGAAATTGCCAAATCTCCAACCAAGGCAAACAAGAATCACTTCGGTTAAAAGTGGGATAACTTCTTCATCATAACTCCAATGATCTTGAGTCAAATTCAGGGTGATTCGACACTGATTTATGAGTCCAAATCAAGCTTCTTACATCGTGATTCATTCTGGTTTTATTAGTATCAAGAATAAATTCCCAAATCGCAAAACAAGGCAAACTGGAATCACTTCGGTTAAAAGTGGGATAACTTCTTCATCATAAGTCCAATGATATTGATTCAACTTCAGGATGATTATAAACTGATTTATGAGTCCAGATCAAGCTTCTGACATCGTGATTCATTCTCGTTTTATTAGTATCAAGAAGAAATTGCCAAATCTCCAAACAGGGCAAACTAGAATCACTTCGGTTAAAAGTGGGATAACTTCTTCATCATAACTCCAATGATATTGATTAAACTTCAGGGTGACTCTACACTGATTTATGAGTCCAGATCAAGTTTCTTACATTGTGATTCATTCTGGTTTTATTTGTACCAAGAATAAATTGCCAAATCTCCAACAAGGGTAAACTGGAATCACTACGGTTAAAAGTGGGATAACTTCTTCATCATAAGTCCAATGATATTGATTCAACTTCAGGATGATTCTACACTGATTTGTGAGTCCAAATCAAGCTTCTTACATCGTGATTCATTCTGATTTTAATGGTATCAAGAAGAAATTGCCAAATCTCTAACCAAGGCAAACAAGAATCACTTCGGTTAAAAGTGGGATAACTTCTTCATCATAACTCCAATGATCTTGAGTCAAATTCAGGGTGATTCGACACTGATTTATGAGTCCAAATCAAGCTTCTTACATCGTGATTCATTCTGGTTTTATTAGTATCAAGAATAAATTCCCAAATCGCAAAACAAGGCAAACTGGAATCACTTCAGTTAAAAGTGGGATAACTTCTTCATCATAAGTCCAATGATATTGATTCAACTTCAGGATGATTCTACACTGATTTATGAGTCCAAATCAAGCTTCTTACATCGTGATTCATTTTGGTTTTATTTGTATCAAGAAGAAATTGCCAAATCTCAAAACACGGCAAACTGGAATCACTTCGGTTTAAAGTGGGATAACTTCTTCATCATAACTCCAATGATATTGATTCAACTTCCGGGTGACTCTACACTGATTAATGAGTCCAAATCAAGCTTCTTACATCGTGATTCATTCTGGTTTAATTAGTATCAAGAATAAATTCCCAAATCTCCAAAAAGGGCAAACTGGAATCACTTCGGTTAAAAGTGGGATAATTTCTTCATCATAAGTCCAATGATATTGATTCAACTTGAGGATGATTCTACACTGACTTATGAGTCCAAATCAAGCTTCTTACATCGTGATTCATTCTGGTTTTATTTGTATCAAGAAGAAATTGCCAAATCTCCAAACAGGGCAAACTGGAATCACTTCGGTTAAAAGTGGGATAACTTCTTCATCACAACTCCAATGATATTGATTCATCTTCATGATGGTTCTACACTGATTAATGAGTCCAAATCAAGCTTCTTACATCGTGATTCATTCTGGTTTTATTAGTATCAAGAAGTGATTCCCAAATTTCCAAACAGGGCAAACTGGAATCACTTAGGTTAATGGTGGGATAACTTCTTCATCATAACTCCTATGATCTTGAGTCAACTTCAGGGTGATTCGACTCTGATTTATGAGTCCAAATCAAGCTTCTTACATCTTGATTCATTCTCGTTTTATTAGTATCAAGACGAAATTGCCAAATCTCCAAACAGGGCAAACAAGAATCACTTCGGTTAAAAGTGGGATAACTTCTTCATCATAACTCCAATGATATTGATTCAACTTCCGGGTGAGTCTACACTGATTAATGAGTTCAAATCAAGCTTCTGACATCGTGATTCATTCTGGTTTAATTAGTATTAAGAATAAATTTCCAAATCTCTAAACATGGCAAACTGGAATCACTTCGGTTAAAAGTGGGATAACTTCTTCATCATAAGTCCAATGATATTGATTCAACTTCAGGATGATTCTAATCTGATTTATGACTCCAAATCAAGCTTCTTACATCGTGATTCATTCTGGTTTCATTTGTATCAAGAAGAAATTGCCAAATCTCAAAACAGGGCAAACTGGAATCACTTCGGTTAAAAGTGGGATAACTTCTTCATCATAAGTCCAATGATATTGATTCAACTTCAAGATGTTTCTACACTGATTTATGAGTCCAAATCAAGCTTCTTACATCGTGATTCATTCTGGTTTTATTTGTATCAAGAAGAAATTGCCAAATCTCCAAACAGGGCAAACTGGAATCACTACGGTTAAAAGTGGGATAACTTCTTCATCATAAGTCCAATGATATTGACTCAACTTCAGGATGATTCTACACTGATTTATGAGTTCAGATCAAGCTTCTTACATCGTGATTCATTCTGGTTTTAATGGTATCAAGAATAAGTTGCCAAATCTCCAAAGAGGGCAAACTGGAATCACTTTGGTTAAAAGTGGGATAACTTCTTCATCATAACTCCTATGATCTTGAGTCAACTTCAGGGTGATTCTACACTGATTAATGAGTCCAAATCAAGCTTCGTACATCATGATTCATTCTGGTTTTATTAGTATCAAGAATAAATTCTCAAATCTCCAAACAGGACAAACTGGAATCACTTCGGTTAAGAGTGGGATAACTTCTTCATCATAAGTCCAATGATATTGATTCAACTTCAGGATGCTTTTAAACTGATTTATGAGTCCAGATCAAGTTTCTTACATCGTGATTCATTCTGGTTTTATTTGTATCAAGAATAAATTGCCAAATCTCCAAACAAGGTAAACTGGAATCACTACGATTAAAAGTGGGATAACTTCTTCATCATAACTCCAATGATATTGATTCAACTTCAGGGTGATTCTACACTGATTTATGAGTCCAAATCAAGCTTCTTATATCGTGATTCATTCTGGTTTTATTTGTATCAAGAAGAAATTGCCAAATCTCCAAACAGGACAAACTGGAATCACTTCGGTTAAAAGTGGGATAACTTCTTCATCATAACTCCAATGATATTGATTCAACTTCCGGGTGATTCTACACTGATTAATGAGTCCAAATCAAGCTTCTTACATCGTGATTCATTCTGGTTTTATTAGTATCAAGAATAAATTCCCAAATCTCCAAACAGGGTAAACTGGAATCACTTCGATTAAAAGTGGGATAACTTCTTCATCATAACTCCTATGATCTTGAGTCAACCTCAGGGTGATTCGACACTGATTTATGAGTCCAAATCAAGCTTCTTACATCGTGATTCATTCTGGTTTTATTAGTATCTAGAAGAAATTGCCAAATCTCCAAACAGGGCAAACTGGAATCACTTCGGTTAAAAGTGGGATAACTTCTTCATCATAACTCCAATGATATTGATTCAACTTCAGGGTGATTCTACACTTATTAATGAGACCAAATCAAGCTTCTTACATCGTGATTCATTATGGTTTCATTTGTATCAAGAATAAATTCCCAAATCTCCAAACAGGGCAAACTGGAATCACTTCGGTTAAAAGTGGGATAACTTCTTCATCATAACTCCAATGATATTGATTCAACTTCAGGGTGATTCTACACTGATTAATGAGTCCAAATCAAGCTTCTTACATCGTGATTCATTCTGGTTTTATTAGTGTGAAGAATAAATTCCCAAATCTCCAAACAGAGCAAACTGGAATCACTTCGGTTAAAAGTGGGATAACTTCTTCATCATAACTCCTATGATCTTGAGTCAAATTCAGGGTAATTCGACACTGATTTATGACTCCAAATCAAGCTTCTTACATCGTGATTCATTCTGGCTTTATTAGTATCAAGAATAAATTCCCAAATCGCCAAACAAGGCAAACTGGAATCACTTCGGTTAAAAGTGGGATAACTTCTTCATCATAAGTCCAATGATATTGATTCAACTTCAGGATGATTATAAACTGATTTATGAGTCCAGATCAAGCTTCTTACATCGTGATTCATTCTCGTTTTTTTAGTATCAAGAAGAAATTGCCAAATCTCCAAACAGGGCAAACTAGAATCACTTCGGTTAAAAGTGGGATAACTTCTTCATTGATGTGATCATGGACCGGATCACTAAGGAGAACAAGGAGAGTCTAGATGAGCCACATGAAGCCACATTGCACCAGCAGCCTGGTGATGATGCTCTAGCCATTCCTGAAGGTCCCATGACTCGTTCCAGAGTCAAGAAGTTTAAAGAGAATGTTGTTGGATTACTCACTTCACATCCACAACAAGAAAGTCTTGGACAAGGTCTGATCCGAGATGTCTTGATCACCATTCAAGCCATATCTACATCAAGCTGAGTTAGTGTCTAGGCAAGACATGGGGTGCGTGCTTTTTTCCTTGCTTTTGGTTTTGTCCCACGAGGTTTTCCGGAGGAAGGTTTTTAACGAGGCCACAACTTGTCTACACATCACTTAGGCCCTATCTCGGTCCAAGGCTAAAGAAGTTTACATTTTATTTCATTTTAAAGCTTATGTTAAACTTAAACTATAGTTTCCTTTTTGCTTATTTCCGAAACCCTAGAGAGCATGTTCTCTGGTTTCTCCTTATTTAAATGGGTCTCTAAACCCTATTGTAATCATCCATCTTTTAATCAACAAGTTATCTTTCTCCTTGACGGCTCTCTCTCTAGAAAGTGTGTCGAGTTCTGGTGTGTAGTATCCAGAGACCTAAGGGTGTCTAAATTGGTGTGTCATATCCGATTTGTTCATCTAGGAGTATCAAGAGATCTTCCATCCCTCTTGTGTCACCATTCAATCCACAAACCTTGAAGAACTTGAGTCACTGATTCTTTCTTGCAAGGATCTATCCATTCCCATCAACCAGAGAGCATCCTAGGGACGCATCAAGTGGTATCAGAGCAACTTTGGTTGGGAAGTACTCGTTTTCTCTCTTGTTTCTTTTTGTTTCATCCGTGTTTCATCTCTATCACCTTGAATAAGCAGTAGAACTAATCTGTTTAGGGCTGCTCGAGTTTTATAAGAGATTAGACAAGGTTCTTAAACTTTCCTTTTTTGGCTTTGCGGAAGCCCTAGAGAGAGAAACCCTAGCCGCATCACTTTGCCTTTGTAGATCACTTTGTTTCATCTGTTTAACTTGTTAATCACCTTGAACACGAGTAGATTAAGGTTGTTAGGGTGCTAGAAAACCTTAGAGAAGAATAGAAAAATTTTAGAGGTATTTCCTTTTTGCTTGGTAGGCAGAAACCCTTTCCTTTTTACCTAGCCGATTTTCTCCTTTTTGCTTTTGTCTTGCAAAACAAGCTTGATTTCTTTTTCCTTTTTGCTTATCTTGTTACCTAGAAACCTTTTACTGGTTATTTTGTTCACCTTTGTGCAGGAAGCATGGGATCCGAGTCTGAAGATGAAGCTGCACTCGTCAGGAAGAACAAGCTTCTCATGGAGGCTATGTCGGCTCAACTCAACCAGAACATGGTGGCAACCATGACCGAGATGATGAGGACCAACCTCAATGACATCCGGAGAGCGCTCAGAGAAGACATCAGGAGAGGTACTAGTCAAGTGCCAAACGGAGAGACTAGGAGAGCAGAGAGACCTCATGCAACTCGCCAAGAGCATGATGGTTATGAGGAGACTGACAATGAGTATGAACACCTCAGTTCATCCTCAAGGCTAAGCCAAAGAAGACATAGGCGTGTCCAAGAGAGAAGGATGAACCAGGGAGATGAGCTTGCTGGTTTGAAGATCAAGATACCCCCATTCCATGGCAAAGCTGATCCGGATGCCTACCTTGAGTGGGAGAAGAAGATTGAGTTAGTCTTTCAGTGTAAGCAGTACACAAACCACAAGAAGATTCAGATTGCTGCCACTGAGTTCTATGACTATGCTCTAAGTTGGTGGGATCAGTACATCACAACTCGTAGGAGGAATGGAGAGGAACCAGTTGAGACTTGGACAGAGATGAAGTCTATCATGCGCAAGAGGTTTGTTCCAAGCCATTACCTTAGAGACTTGCACCACCGGCTGAGGAAACTTACCCAAGGATCAAGATTAGTGGAGGAGTATTACCAGGAGATGGAGCTACTCATGCTGAGGTCTAACATATCAGAAGATAGAGAAGCAACCATGTCAAGGTTCCTTTGTGGTTTAAACCGAGAGATACAAGACAATGTTGAGATGCAACATTATGTGGAGCTTGAAGAGATGCTACACAAGGCCATTCTTGTGGAGCAACAACTCAAGAGGAGGGGACATTCACGCAACCAATATGGCTCTAACCGGTTACACAACACCAAGGAAGAGAAGTCACCTTATCCTAAGGAGTCTAAACCATTCCAGAAGGATAACAAGTCCTATCCAAGAGAAGAGACCAAACCAAGCAGTGCTCTTGACAAGGGCAAAGGCAAGGTTGAAGCTTCTAGTTCCAGAGCTCGTGATGTCAAGTGTTTCAAGTGCCAAGGAAGAGGACATTATGCCAATGAATGTACCCACAAGAGAGTCATGATCTTGCTGGAAGATGGAGAGTATGCCTCAGCAGATGACAACACCGAGTCTGACCAAGAAGACACTGAAGAAGAACATGAAGAAGGACCAGTCCAGGGGAAGCTTTTAGTAGCAAGAAGGCTTCTAAGCTTGCAAAACAAGGCTGAGGAACTAGAGCAACGTGAGAACCTCTTCTACACCCGGTGCTTGGTCCAAGGAAAAGTTTGCAGCCTCATTGTTGATGGAGGAAGTTGTGTGAATGCTGCGAGTGAAACAATGGTCAAGAAGTTGGGATTGAAGGTTCAGAAACATCCCAAGCCTTACCGGTTACAATGGCTGAATGAAGAAGGCACCATGAAGGTTTCAAGTCAAGTTCTTATTCCCTTAGCCATTGGGAGATATGAAGATGAAGTCTTGTGTGATGTGTTGCCTATGGAAGCTGGTCACATACTTCTTGGAAGACCTTGGCAATCTGATCGCCGAGTTATCCATGATGGCTACACCAACAAGCACTCCTTTGAGTACAAGGGACGCAAGACCACCCTGGTTCCCTTGACACCCAAGGAAGTACAACAAGATCAGATTCAACTCCAAAAGAAGAAGGAGATTGATCTAAAACCGGCTGGAACTAAGCAGCCAAACTTCTATGCTAACATGGGTGATATCAAAAGAACTCTCCACTCTAAACAATCTGCTATCTTACTTGTGTTTAAAGAAACTCTTTTGAACTTAACAAATTCTACACCGGTGTATCCGAGTGAAATAGTTTCTCTTTTGCAGGAGTTTCAAGATGTATTTCCAGAAGACAATCCCATTGGTTTGCCACCTTTGAGAGGGATTGAGCATCAGATAGACTTTGTACCAGGATCTACACTTCCAAACCGTCCAGCATACAGAACCAATCCGGTTGAGACCAAGGAGTTGCAAAGACAAGTGGAAGAACTCATGGAGAAGGGCTATATCCGAGAGAGTTTGAGCCCATGTGCTGTACCAGTGCTCCTAGTGCCTAAGAAGGATGGTACATGGCGTATGTGTGTTGATTGTAGATCAATCAACAACATCACAGTGAAGTATCGCCATCCCATCCCTAGACTTGATGATATGCTTGATGAATTACATGGTTCTTGCATCTTTTCTAAGATAGATTTAAAAAGTGGTTATCATCAGATTAGGATGAAAGAAGGAGATGAATGGAAGACTGCATTTAAAACTAAACATGGATTATATGAGTGGTTAGTTATGCCATTTGGATTAACCAATGCACCTAGTACATTCATGAGGTTAATAAATCATGTTCTTAGATCATTCATAGGCATTTCTGTTGTAGTATACTTTGATGACATCTTAGTATATAGCAAGAACTTAGAAGAACATCTAGATCATCTTAGGGATGTCTTGAATGTTTTGAGGAGTGAAAAGTTGTATGCCAACTTGAAGAAGTGCACCTTTTGCACAGATAACTTGGTTTTCCTAGGCTTTGTTGTAAGTGCAGATGGAGTTAAGGTTGATGAGGAGAAGATCAAAGCCATCAAAGACTGGCCGAGTCCAACCACAGTAGGAGAAGTGAGGAGTTTCCATGGGCTTGCTGGGTTCTATAGGCGATTTGTGAGAGACTTTAGCACCATTGCAGCTCCCTTGACTGAAGTGATAAAGAAGGATGTGGGATTCAAGTGGGGAGAAGCACAAGAGAAGGCTTTCCAGAGCCAAAAAGAGAAGCTTACTCAATCACCTCTTCTTATGCTTCCTGATTTTACTAAAACGTTTGAAATAGAATGTGATGCCTCAGGAATTGGAATTGGTGCTGTGTTGATGCAGGATAGGAAACCTATAGAATACTTCAGTGAGAAGCTTGGAGGAGCCACTCTCAACTATGCAACCTATGACAAAGAACTGCTGGTGAACAAGGAGAGTCTAATGCCTTTACCTTGAAGAACTTGAGTCCCTGATTCGTTCTTGCAAGGATCTATCCATTCCCATCAACCAAAGAGCATCCTAGGGACGCATCAAAGCCTTCTCATCTAGACTCTCCTTGTTCTCCTTAGTGATCCGGTCCATGATCACATCATCCCCTCCCTCTTGAAAAGGATTTGTCCTCAAATCAGGTTCATCTACAGCAAAAGGAGCCAAGTCAGTGACATTGAAGCTATTTGATACATCATACTTACCTTGGAGATCAAGTTTGTAGGCATTGTCATTGATCTTGTGGATGATCTCAAAGGGTCCATCAACCCTTGGCATCAGCTTGGACTTCCTCTCGTTGGGGAACCTATCCTTCCTCAGGTGCAACCAAACTTGGTCACCAACTTCAAAGGTCCTCACACGTCTCCCCTTGTTAGCTTGCTTCTCATAAAGCTTGGTCTTCTGCTCAATGTTTTGTCTAGCCTTCTCATGGATCCGTTGGACCATCTCTGCTTTCTTCTTCCCATCTAGACTTATCCTTTCACACTCAGGTAAAGGCATTAGATCCAAAGGAGAGGTGGGATTGAACCCATAAACAATCTCAAAAGGTGAATACTTAGAAGCAGAATGCATAGCATGATTGTATGCAAATTCACAGTGTGGTAAGTATTCTTCCCATGTCCTTAAGTTCTTTTTAATGAATGCACGCAGGAGTGTTCCTAAGGTTCTATTAACTACCTCAGTTTGTCCATCAGTTTGTGGATGACATGTAGTAGAAAACAATAGCTTAGTGCCTAGCTTAGACCAAAGTGTCTTCCAGAAGTAACTAAGAAACTTAGTGTCCCTATCAGAAACTATAGTTCTAGGCATGCCATGCAAACGTACAACCTCTTTAAAGAACAAGTTAGCTACATGTAATGCATCATCAGTCTTGTGACAAGCTATGAAGTGTGCCATCTTAGAAAATCTATCTACCACAACAAAGATAGAATCCTTTCCAGTTCTAGTTCTAGGTAAACCAACAATAAAGTCCATAGAGATGTCATTCCAGGGATGGTGTGGAATGGGTAAAGGAGTATACAAACCCTGGGATTGGACTTGGGACTTGGCATGCTTGCAAGTAGCACACCTCCCACAGATTCTTTCCACATCTCTCTTCATGTGCGGCCAATAGAAGTGATCCTGCAAAACTTTTAAGGTCTTGGCAATCCCAAAGTGTCCCATTAGACTGCCCCCATGGGATTCCCTGACAAAAAGATCTCTCAAAGAGCAATTAGGCACACACAATCTATTGTCATAAAACAAGTAGCCTTCCTTTCTAAAGTAATGCCCTGCAGCAAACTTAGCACAAGAAGCATAAGCTTCCTTGAAATCATGGTCAGTATCATACATATCATTTATCTGCTCAAACCCAAGCAACTTAGCATCTAGGGTGGTCAAGAGAACATACCTCCGAGATAGTGCATCAGCAACTACATTCTCCTTACCTTGTTTATATTTGATCACGTATGGGAAGGTCTCAATGAATTCAACCCACCTTGCGTGTCTCTTGCTAAGCTTACTCTGCCCTTTTAGATACTTTAGGGACTCATGATCAGTGTGGATGACAAACTCTTTGGGCCACAAGTAGTGTTGCCACGTTTGTAATGCCCTCACCAAGGCATAGAGTTCCTTGTCATAGGTTGCATAGTTGAGAGTGGCTCCTCCAAGCTTCTCACTGAAGTATGCAATAGGTTTCCTATCCTGCATCAACACAGCACCAATTCCAATTCCTGAGGCATCACATTCTATTTCAAATGTTTTAGTAAAGTCAGGAAGCATAAGGAGAGGTGATTGAGTAAGCTTCTCTTTTAGGCTCTGGAAAGCCTTCTCTTGTGCTTCTCCCCACTTGAATCCAACATCCTTCTTTATCACTTCAGTCAAGGGAGCTGCAATGGTGCTAAAGTCTCTCACAAATCGCCTATAGAACCCAGCAAGCCCATGGAAACTCCTCACTTCTCCTACTGTGGTTGGACTCGGCCAGTCTTTGATGGCTTTGATCTTCTCCTCATCAACCTTAACTCCATCTGCACTTACAACAAAGCCTAGGAAAACCAAGTTATCTGTGCAAAAGGTGCACTTCTTCAAGTTGGCATAAAGCTTTTCACTCCTCAAAACATTCAAGACAGCCCTAAGATGATCTAGATGTTCTTCTAAGTTCTTGCTATATACTAAGATGTCATCAAAGTATACTACAACAGAAATGCCTATGAATGATCTAAGAACATGATTTATTAACCTCATGAATGTACTAGGTGCATTGGTTAATCCAAATGGCATAACTAACCACTCATATAATCCATGTTTAGTTTTAAATGCAGTCTTCCATTCATCTCCTTCTTTCATCCTAATCTGATGATAACCACTTTTTAAATCTATCTTAGAAAAGATGCAAGAACCATGTAATTCATCAAGCATATCATCAAGTCTAGGGATAGGGTGGCGATACTTCACTGTGATGTTGTTGATTGATCTACAATCAACACACATACGCCATGTACCATCCTTCTTAGGCACTAGGAGCACTGGTACAGCACATGGGCTCAAACTCTCTCGGATATAGCCCTTCTCCATGAGTTCTTCCACTTGTCTTTGCAACTCCTTGGTCTCAACCGGATTGGTTCTGTATGCTGGACGGTTTGGAAGTGTAGATCCTGGTACAAAGTCTATCTGATGCTCAATCCCTCTCAAAGGTGGCAAACCAATGGGATTGTCTTCTGGAAATACATCTTGAAACTCCTGCAAAAGAGAAACTATTTCACTCGGATACACCGGTGTAGAATTTGTTAAGTTCAAAAGAGTTTCTTTAAACACAAGTAAGATAGCAGATTGTTTAGAGTGGAGAGTTCTTTTGATATCACCCATGTTAGCATAGAAGTTTGGCTGCTTAGTTCCAGCCGGTTTTAGATCAATCTCCTTTCTCTTTTGGAGTTGAATCTGATCTTGTTGTACTTCCTTGGGTGTCAAGGGAACCAGGGTGGTCTTGCGTCCCTTGTACTCAAAGGAGTGCTTGTTGGTGTAGCCATCATGGATAACTCGGCGATCAGATTGCCAAGGTCTTCCAAGATGTATGTGACCAGCTTCCATAGGCAACACATCACACAAGACTTCATCTTCATATCTCCCAATGGCTAAGGGAATAAGAACTTGACTTGAAACCTTCATGGTGCCATCTTCATTCTGCCATTGTAACCGTAAGGCTTGGGATGTTTCTGTACCTTCAATCACAACTTCTTGACCATTGTTTCACTCGCAGCATTCACACAACTTCCTCCATCAACAATGAGGCTGCAAACTTTTCCTTGGACCAAGCACCGGGTGTAGAAGAGGTTCTCACGTTGCTCTAGTTCCTCAGCCTTGTTTTGCAAGCTTAGAAGCCTTCTTGCTACTAAAAGCTTCCCCTGGACTGGTCCTTCTTCATGTTCTTCTTCAGTGTCTTCTTGGTCAGACTCGGTGTTGTCATCTGCTGAGGCATACTCTCCATCTTCCAGCAAGATCATGACTCTCTTGTGGGTACATTCATTGGCATAATGTCCTCTTCCTTGGCACTTGAAACACTTGACATCACGAGCTCTGGAACTAGAAGCTTCAACCTTGCCTTTGCCCTTGTCAAGAGCACTGCTTGGTTTGGTCTCTTCTCTTGGATAGGACTTGTTATCCTTCTGGAATGGTTTAGACTCCTTAGGATAAGGTGACTTCTCTTCCTTGGTGTTGTGTAACCGGTTAGAGCCATATTGGTTGCGTGAATGTCCCCTCCTCTTGAGTTGTTGCTCCACAAGAATGGCCTTGTGTAGCATCTCTTCAAGCTCCACATAATGTTGCATCTCAACATTGTCTTGTATCTCTCGGTTTAAACCACAAAGGAACCTTGACATGGTTGCTTCTCTATCTTCTGATATGTTAGACCTCAGCATGAGTAGCTCCATCTCCTGGTAATACTCCTCCACTAATCTTGATCCTTGGGTAAGTTTCCTCAGCCGGTGGTGCAAGTCTCTAAGGTAATGGCTTGGAACAAACCTCTTGCGCATGATAGACTTCATCTCTGTCCAAGTCTCAACTGGTTCCTCTCCATTCCTCCTACGAGTTGTGAGGTACTGATCCCACCAGCTTAGAGCATAGTCATAGAACTCAGTGGCAGCAATCTGAATCTTCTTGTGGTTTGTGTATTGCTTACACTGAAAGACTAACTCAATCTTCTTCTCCCACTCAAGGTAGGCATCCGGATCAGCTTTGCCATGGAATGGGGGTATCTTGATCTTCAAACCAGCAAGTTCATCTCCCTGGTTCACGCTTCTCTCTTGGACACGCCTAGGTCTTCTTGAGGATGAGCTGAGGTGTTCATACTCTTCATCAGTCTCCTCATAACCATCATGCTCTTGGCGAGTTGCATGAGGTCTCTCCTCTCTCCTAGTCTCTCGGTTTGGCAAGTGACTAGTAGCTCTCCTAATGTCTTCTCTGAGCTCTCTCCTGATGTCATTGAGGTTGGTCCTCATCATCTCAGTCATGGTTGCCACCATACTCTGGTTAAGTTGATTTGTCATAGCTTCCATGAGGAGTTTGTTCTTCCTGACGAGTGCAACTTCTTCTTCAGACTCGGAGCCCATGCTTCCTGCACAAAGGAAAACAAAACAACCAGTAAAAGATTTCTAGGAAACAAGACAAGCAAAAAGGAAAAAGAAAACAAGCAAAAAAGAAAAGAAAACAAGCTTGTTTTGCAAGACAAAAGCTAAAAGGAACAATCGGCTAAGCAAAAAGGAAATGATCAAGCAAAAAGGAAAAACTTCTAAACTTTTTCCTAATCTCTTCTAAGGCTTTCTAGTACCCTAACAACCTTATTCTACTCGTGTTCAAGGTGATAAACAAGTTTAACAAATGAACAAAGTGATCGACAAAGTGAAGCATGCGGCTAGGGTTCTTCTCTCTCTAGGGTTTCCGAAAAACCCTAAAAAGGAAAGTCTACAATTCTTGTCTAATCTATTATGAAACTCGAGCAGCCTTAGTTAGATGAGTTCTACTGCTTATTCAAGATGATATAGATGAGACACGGATGAAACAACAAAAGAAACAAGAGAGGATAACGAGTACTTCCCAACCAAAGTTGCTCTGATACCACTTGATGCGTCCCTAGGATGCTCTTTGGTTGATGGGAATGGATAGATCCTTGCAAGAACGAATCAGGGACTCAAGTTCTTCAAGGTTTGTGGATTGAATGGTGACACAAGAGGGATGGATGATCTCTTGATACTCCTAGATGAATAACTCGGATATGACACACCAAATTAGACACCCTTAGTCTCTGGATACTACACACCAGACTCGACACACTTTCTAGAGAGAGAGCCGTCAAGGAGAAAAGATACTTGTTTATTAAAAAACTGGATGATTACAATAGGGTTTAGAGACCCATTTAAATAAGAAACCAGAGAACATGCTCTCTAGGGTTTCGACAATAAGCAAGAAAAGGAAACTATAGTCTAAGTTTAACATAAGCTTAAAATGAAATAAAAATGTAAACTTCTTTAGTCTTGGACCGAGATAGGGCCTAAGTGATGTGAAGAAAAGTTGTGGCCTCATTAAAAACCTTCCTCCGGAAAACCTCATGGGACAAAACCAAAAGCAAGGAAAAGAGCACGCACCCCATGTCTTGCCTAGACACTAACTCAGCTTGATGTAGAGATGGCTTGAATGGTGATCAAGACATCTCGGATCAGACCTTGTCCAAGACTTTCTTGTTGTGGATGTGAAGTGAGTAATCCAAAAACATTCTCCTTGAGCTTCTTGACTCTGGAACGAGTCACGGGACCTTCAGGAATGGCTAGAGCATCATCACCAGGTTGCTGGTGCAATGTGGCTTCATGTGGCTCATCTAGACTCTCCTTGTTCTCCTTAGTGATCTGGTCCATGATCAAATCAATATTGATTCAACTTCAGGGTGATTCTACACTGATTAATGAGTCCAAATCAAGCTTCTTACATCGTGATTCATTCTGGTTTTATTAGTATCAAGAATAAATTCCCAAATCTTCAAACAGGGCAAACTGGAATCACTTCGGTTAAAAGTGGGATAACTTCTTTATCATAAGTCCAATGATATTGATTCAACTTCAGGATGATTATAAACTGATTTATGAGTCCAGATCAAGCTTCTAACATCGTGATTCATTCTGGTTTTATTTGTATCAAGAAGAAATTTTCAAATCTCCAAACAGGGTAAACTGGAATCACTACGGTTAAAAGTGGTATAACTTCTTCATCATAAGTCCAATGATATTGATTCAACTTCAGGATGATTCTACACTGAATTATGAGTCCAAATCAAGCTTCTTACATCATGATTCATTCTGGTTTTATTTGTATCAAGAAGAAATTCCCAAATCTCCAAACAGGGCAAACAGGAATCACTTCGGTTAAAAGTGGGATAACTTCTTCTTCATAACTCCAATGATATTGATTCAACTTCAGGGTGATTCTACGCTGATTAATGAGTCCAAATCAAGCTTCTTACATCGTGATTCATTCTGGTTTTATTTGTATGAAGAAGAAATGGCCAAATCTCCAAAAAGGGCAAACTGGAATCACTACGGTTAAAAGTGGGATAACTTCTTCATCATAAGTCCAATGATATTGATTCAACTTCAGGATGATTATACACTGATTTATGAGTCCAAATCAAGCTTCTTACATCGTGATTCATTCTGGTTTTAATGGTATCAAGAATAAGTTGCCAAATCTCCAAAGAGGGCAAACTGGAATCACTTCGGTTAAAAGTGGGATAACTTCTTCATCATAACTCCAATGATATTGATTCAACTTCAGGGTGATTCTACACTGATTAATGAGTCTAAATTAAGCTTCTTAAATCGTGATTCATTCTGGTTTTATTAGTATCAAGTATAAATTCCCAAATTTCCAAACAGGGCAAACTGGAATCACTTCAGTTAAAAGTGGGATAACTTCTTCATCAAAACTCCTATGATCTTGAGTCAACTTCAGGGTGATTTGAAACTGATTTATGAGTCCAAATCAAGCTTCTTACATCGTGATTCATTCTCATTTTATTATTATAAAGAAGAAATTGCCAAATCTCCAAACAGGGCAAACTGGAATCACTTCGGTTAAAAGTAGGATAACTTCTTCATCATAACTCCTATGATCTTGAGTCAACTTCAGGGTGATTCGACACTGATTTATGAGTCCAAATCAAGCTTCGTACATCTTGATTCATTCTGGTTTCATTTGTATCAAGAATAAATTGCCAAATCTCCAAACAGGACAAACTGGAATCACTTCGGTTAAAAGTGGGATAACTTCTTCATCATAAGTCCAATGATATTGATTCAACTTCAGGATGATTCTACACTGATTTATGAGTCCAAATCAAGCTTCTTACATCGTGATTCATTCTGGTTTCATTTGTATCAAGAATAAATTGCCAAATCTCCAAACAAGGCAAACTGGAATCACTTCGGTTAAAAGTGGGATAACTTCTTCATCATAAGTCCAATGATATTGATTCAACTTCAGGATGATTCTACACTGATTTATGTGTCCAAATCAATCTTCTTACATCGTGATTCATTCTGGTTTTATTTGTATCAAGAAGAAATTGTCAAATCTCCAAACAGGGTCAAATTGGAATCACTACGGTTAAAAGTGGGATAACTTCTTCATCATAAGTCCAATGATATTGATTCAAATTCAGGATGATTCTCCACTAATTTATGAGTCCAAATCAAGCTTCTTACATCGTGATTCATTCTGGTTTTATTGGTATCAAGAATAAAATCCCAAATCTCCAAACAGGGCAAACTGGAATCACTTCGGTTAAACGTAGGATAACTTCTTCATCATAACTCCTATGATCTTGAGTCAACTTCAGGGTGATTCGACACTGATTTATGAGTCCAAATCAAGTTTCTTACTTCTTGATTCATTCTGGTTTCATTTGTATCAAGAATAAATTGCCAAATCTCCAAACAGGGCAAACTGGAATCACTTCGGTTAAAAGTGGGATAACTTCTTCATCATAAGTCCAATGATATTGATTCAACTTCAGGATGATTCTACACTGATTTATGAGTCCAAATCAAGCTTCTTACATCGTGATTCATTCTGGTTTTATTAGTATCAAGAATAAATTCCCAAATCTCCAAACAGGGCAAACTGGAAAGGAGAAAACTTAGTAGCTCTATGAACAAAATGGTTGTATGCAAACTCTAATGTGGTAAACAATCTTCCCAAGACTTAAGGTTCTTTTTAACAACAGTACGCAAGAGAGTAGACAAGGTTCTGTTTACTACTTCAGTTTGTCCATCAGTTTGTGGATGGCAAGTAGTAGAGAACATGAGTTTAGTTCCTAGTTTAGACCACAATGTTTTCCAGAAATGACTTAGGAACTTATAGTCCCTATCAGAAACAATGGTTCTACGCATTCCATGCAAGCGTACCACTTCTTTAAAGAACAAGTAAGCAACAATCACAGCATTATCAGTTTGATGACAAGGTATGAAATGGGCCATCTTTGAGAATCTATCCACTACAGCAAAGATTGAATCTCGTCCTTTCCTAGTCCTAGGCAAGCCAAGCACGAAATCCATAGATATGTCCACCCAAGGTGCAATAGGGACAGGAAGAGGAGTGTACAAACCTTGTGGGCGAGCCTTGGCTTTGGCTTGGACGCAAACAACACATCTTTTGCAAATCTTCTCCACTTCTTTCTTCATATTCGGCCAGTAGAAGTGTTCTTTCAAGATGCTGTAAGTCTTTGCAATCCCAAAGTGCCCCATAAGTTGATGCGTCCCTAGGATGCTCTTTGGTTGATGGGAATGGATAGATCCTTGCAAGAACGAATCAGGGACTCAAGTTCTTCAAGGTTTGTGGATTGAATGGTGACACAAGAGGGATGGATGATCTCTTGATACTCCTAGATGAATAACTCGGATATGACACACCAAATTAGACACCCTTAGTCTCTGGATACTACACACCAGGCTCGACACACTTTCTAGAGAGAGAGCCGTCAAGGAGAAAAGATACTTGTTTATTAAAAAACTGGATGATTACAATAGGGTTTAGAGACCCATTTAAATAAGAAACCAGAGAACATGCTCTCTAGGGTTTCGACAATAAGCAAGAAAAGGAAACTATAGTCTAAGTTTAACATAAGCTTAAAATGAAATAAAAATGTAAACTTCTTTAGTCTTGGACCGAGATAGGGCCTAAGTGATGTGAAGAAAAGTTGTGGCCTCATTAAAAACCTTCCTCCGGAAAACCTCATGGGACAAAACCAAAAGCAAGGAAAAGAGCACGCACCCCATGTCTTGCCTAGACACTAACTCAGCTTGATATAGAGATAGCTTGAATGGTGATCAAGACATCTCGGATCAGACCTTGTCCAAGACTTTCTTGTTGTGGATGTGAAGTGAGTAATCCAACAACATTCTCTTTGAGCTTCTTGACTCTGGAACGAGTCATGGGACCTTCAGGAATGGCTAGAGCATCATCACCAGGTTGCTGGTGCAATGTGGCTTCATGTGGCTCATCTAGACTTTCCTTGTTCTCCTTAGTGATCCGGTCCATGATCACATCAAATGCACTCTTAAATGTTGCATCCTCAGCTACAAGCTCTTCAGGTTCATGCTTCCATTCTTTGGTGCTTTCCATGATCACATCATCCCCTCCCTCTTCAAAAAGATTTGTCCTCAAATCTGTTTTACCTTGCAAGCCTCTTTGATAGGCATTGTTGCTGACTGGTTTGGATATGTAGAAGGCATTAACCCATTTAGTTCCTGATTCATTACTCAAACCTGATATATTGAAACAAAGCAAGTTAGCACATGAAAGTTTATCAAAGAGTAATAATCTTATCCCAAATTGGTTTTTGCTCGGTTTTGGCTTGTGTGCTGCCTCTGGTGGTGCTTCTTTGATGAGGATGAAGCCAGTGACGTCTTGG
>CAJHQQ010004288.1:0-30316 GCA_905132885.1 Moricandia moricandioides
AAAAGGAAAAGAGAACAATCGTACAAAGCAATACAAAGTGAAATGGAAATTGCCTAAGAAAAGGAAATCGGTTCAAGCAAAATGGAATAAGTTTATGCAAAAAGGAAAAACCTCTAAACCTTTTCCTAAACACTCCTAAGGTTTACTAGCAACCTAACAAGCTTACTTTACTCGTGCTATAAGTGATAAACAACTTAGATACAAGAACAAAGTGATCGACAAAGAAGATGCATGCGGCTAGGGTTACTCTCTCTCTAGGGGTTTCCGAAAACAACCAAAAAGGAAAGTCTAAGAATGCTTGTCTAATCTATTATGATCTCGAGCAGCCCTAAACAAAATAGTCTAATGCTTATTCAAGATGTTATGGATGCTACACGGATGCAAGAATCAAAAGCAAGCAAGAACAAAACAAAGAGAGAAGCGAAACACTTCCTTCTAGCTATGCGAATGATAAACACAAAGAAACAAGAAGGGATAGCGAGTACTTCCCAACCAAAGTTGCTCTGATACCACTTGATGCGTCCCTAGGATGCTCTTTGGTTGATGGGAAGGGATAATCCTTGCAAGAACGAATCAAAAGACTCAAGTCCTTCAAGGCGTGTGGATCGGATGGTGACACAAGAGGGATGAATGAACTCTTGATACTCCTAGGTGAATGGTTTGGATATTACACACCAAACTAAGCACCCTTAACTCTGGATATGACACACCAGAACTCGGCACACTTCTTTAGAGAGAGAGAGAGCCGCAAAGATGAATGTAACTTGAATATAAAAGATTGGATGAGTACAATAGGGTATAAGGCACCCCTTAAATAAGAAAACCCGAGACATGCCTAGGGTTTTCGATAAAGAACCAAAAAAGGAAAGACATAAAAACTATAGTCTAAAGTTTAAAATGAAATAAAAATGGAACTTCATGTAGTCTTGGACCGAGAATAGCACTTAGGTGATGTGTAGACAAGTTGTGGCCTCGTTAAAAACCTCCCTCCTGGAAAAACCTCGTGGGACAAAACCAAAAGCAAGGAAAAAGAGCACGCACTCCATGTCTGCCTAGACACTACCTCAGTTTGGTGTAGAGATGGCTTGAATGGTGATCAAGACATCTCGGATCAAACCTTGTCCAAGACCTTTTTGTTGTGGATGTGAAGTGAGTAATCCAACAACATTCTCATTAAGTTTCTTGACTCTGGAACGAGTCATGGGACCTTCATGGATGGTTAGAGCATCTTCATCAAATGGTTGATGCATGGTGGCTTCATGTTGCTCATCTAAACTCTCCCCATTGTCTTCCTTAGTGATCCGGTCCATGATCACATCAGAGAGTCTAGATGAGCCACATGAAGCCACATTGCACCAACAACTTGGTGATGATGCTCTAGCCATTCCTGAAGGTCCCATGACTCGTTCCAGAGTCAAGAAGCTTAAGGAGAATGTTGTTGGATTACTCGCTTCACATCCACAACAAGAAAGTCTTGGACAAGGTCTGATCCGAGATGTCTTGATCACCATTCAAGCCATCTCTACATCAAACTGAGTTAGTGTCTAGGCAAGACATGGGGTGTGTGCTCTTTTCCTTGCTTTTGGTTTTGTCCCATGAGGTTTTCCGGAGGAAGGTTTTTAACGAGGCCACAACTTGTCTTCACATCACCTAGGCCCTATTCTCGGTCCAAGGCTAAATGAAGTTACATTTTTTATTTCATTTTAAACTTATGTTAAACTTAGACTATAGTTTTCCTTCTTTCCTTTTTTGGTTTATTGTCGAAACCCTAGAGAGTATGTTCTCTGGTTTCTTATTTAAAGGGTTCTCTACACCCTCTTGTAATCATCCAACTTTTTAATAACAAGTATCATTCATTCTTGACGGCTCTCTCTCTCTAGAAGGTGTCGAGTTCTGGTGTGTAGTATCCAGAGACCTAAGGGTGTTTAGTTTGGTGTGTCATATCCAAGTTATTCATCTAGGAGTATCAAGAGATCATCCATCCCTCTTGTGTCACCATTCAATCCACACGCCTTGAAGGACTTGAGTCTCTGATTCGTTCTTGCAAGGATCTATCCATCCATTCCCATCAACCAAAGAGCATCCTAGGGACGCACCAGCCAGGTTACTCATATTAAGGGCAAAACTGGAATCAACTTCGATTAAAGTGGGGATAAATTCGCTCTTCATCATAAGTCCAATGATATTGATTCAACTTCATGATGTTCTGCACTGGATTTATGATTCCAATCAAAGCTTCTTACATCTTGAATTCCTTCTTGGTTTGAATTATAATCAAGAAGAAATTGGCAAATTCCAAAACAAGGTTTTTAATTAGAGTTAACTTTCGGTTGAAAAGTCGGGAATACTTCTCATCATACTCCTATGAATTTGATAAAATTCAGGGTGTTCTAACTGATTTTAATGAGTCCAAATAAAGCTTCTATCATCGTGATTCATTCTGGTTTTATTTGTATCAGAAGAAATTCCCAAATCTGCCAAACAGGGTAAAACTGGAATAACTTTCGATTAAAAGTGGATAACTTCTTCATCATAGTCCAATGATATTGATTCAACTTCAGGATGATTCTACACTGATTTATGAGTTCAAATCAAGCTTCTTACATCGTGATTCATTCTGGCTTGATTAGTATCAAGAAGAAATTGCCAAATCTCCAAACAGGGCCAAACATGGAGTCACTTCGGTTAAAAGATGGGACTAACTTCTTCATCATAACTCCTATTTGATCTTGAGTCAACTTCGGTGATTCTACATCTGATTATGTGTCCAAATACAGCTTCTTAGCTCGTTGATTCATTCTGGTTTTATTGTATCAGAAGAAATGTGCCAGAATCTCCAAACAGGGGCAAACTTGGAATCACTTCGGTAATAAGTGGGATAACTTCTTTCTTTCATCATAAACTCATGATCTTGATTAAAATTCAGGGTGATTCTAAACTGTTTATAAGTCAAAGATTAAAGCTTCTTTACATCGTGGATTCATTCTGGTTTTATTTGTATCAAGAAGAAATTGCCAACTCTCAAAACATGGCAACTGGAAATCACTACGTTTAAAAAGTGGGATAACCTTCTTCATCATAAGTCCAATGATATTGAACTTTAACTTCAGGATGATTCTGCAGCTGATTTATGGAAGTTCAAATCAATTTTTTACATCTTTATTCAGTTATGGTGTGATTAGAATCAAAAAGAAATTGCCAAATCTCCAAAACAAGGTAAATTGGAAGTCACTGTCGGGTTAAAAGTGGGATACCTTCTTATTATAACTCCTAATGATCTTGATTCAATTAGTAGCTCTTTTACTGATAACAGGTTTGAGGTGAAACTAGGCATATAAAAAGCTTTAGAGTCTTTGTTAAACAGCCTAAGATCACCTACTCCTTTAATTGGTACTCTTTCACCATTAGCTATTGTAACATTTCCTAGAGCAGGAACAATGTTTTTAATCAATTTTAAATCACTTATCATGTGGTGACTAGCTCCTGAATCAATAACTAAAGGTTTTGCCAAATTAAAATCACTTATCATGTGGGATAACTTCTTCATCATAACTCCAATGATATTGATTCAACTTCAGGGTGATTATCCACTGATTTATGAGTCTAAAAAAATCTTCTTACATCTTGATTCATTCTGGTTTGATTAGAATCAAGAAGAAATTGCCAAATCTCCAAACAAGATAAACTGGAGTCACTTCGGTTAAAAGTGGGATAACTTCTTAATCATAACTCCAATGATATTGATTCAACTTCAGAATGATTCTACTCTGATTTATGAGTCCAAATCAAGCTTCTTACGTCTTGATTCATTCTGGTTTGATTCGAATCAAGAAGAAATTGCCTAATCTTCAAACAAGGTTAACTGGGATCACTTCGGTTAGAAGTGGGATAACTTCTTCATCATAACTCCAATGATATTGATTCAACTTCAGGATGATTCTACTCTGATTTATTAGTCCAAATCAAGATTCTTACATCTTGATTCATTCTAGTTTGATTAGAATCAATAAGAAATTACCAAATCTCCAAACAGGGTTAACTGGGGATCACTTCGGTTTAAAAGTGGGATAACTTCTTCTACATAAGTCCAATGATATTGATTCAACTTCAGGATGATTATACACTGATTTATGAGTCCAAATCAAAGATTCTTACATCTTGATTCATTCTGGTTTGATTTAGAATCAAGAAAAAAATTGCCAAATCTCCAAACAGGATAAACTGGAATCACTTCGGGTTAAAAGTGGAATAAAATCTTCATCATAAACTCCTATGATATTGATTCAACTTCAGGGTGATTCTACACTGATTTATGAGTCAAAATAAAGCTTTTTACATCTTGATTAATTCTGGGTTTGATTAGAATCAAGAAAAATTGCCAAATCTTCAAACAGGGTAAACTGGAGTCACTTCGGTTAAAAGTGGGATAACTTCTTCATCATAACTCCTATGATCTTGCTTCAACTTCAGGGTGTTCTACACTGATTTATGAGTCCAAATCAAAGTTTCTTACATCGTGATTCATTCTGGTTTTATTAGTATCAAGAACAAATTGCCAAATCTCCAAATAGGGCAAACTGAAATCACTTCGGTTAAAAGTTGAATAACATCTTCATCATAACTCTTATGATATTGATTCAACTTCAGGGTGATTATCCACTTATTTACGAGTCGAAATAAAGCTTATTGCATCTTGATTCATTCTGGTTTGATTAGAATCAAGAAGAAATTACCAAATCTCCAAACAGGGTAAACTAGAGTCACTTCGGTTAAAAGTGGAATAACATCTTCATCATAACTCCTATGATATTGATTGAACTTCAGGGTGATTATCCACTGATTTATGAGTCCAAATAAAGCTTCTTAAATCTTGATTAATTCTAGTTTGATTAGAATCAAGAAGAAATTGCCAAATCTTCAAACATGGTAAACTGGAGTTACTTCGGTTAAAAGTGGAATAACATCTTCATCATAACTCCTATGATATTGATTCAACTTCAGGGTGATTATCCACTGATTTATGAATCCAAATAAAGCTTCTTACATCTTTATTCATTCTGGTTTGATTAGAATCGAAAAGAAATTGTCAAATCTCCAAACAAGGTAAACTGGAGTCACTTCGGTTAAAAGTGGGATAACTTCTTCATCATAACTCCAATGATATTGATTCAACTTCAGGGTGATTATCCACTGATTTATGAGTCCAAAAAAATCTTCTTACATCTTGATTCATTCTGGTTTGATTAGAATCAAGAAGAAATTGCTAAATCTCCAAACAAGGTAAACTGGAGTCATTTCGGTTAAAAGTAGGTTAACTTCTTCATCATAACTCCAATGATATTAATTCAAATTTAGGATGATTCTACTCTGATTTATGAGTCCAAATCAAGCTTCTTACGTCTTTATTCATTCTGGTTTGATTAGAATCAAGAAGAAATTACCAAATCTTCAAACAAGGTTAACTCGGATCACTTCGGTTAAAAGTGGGATAACTTCTTCATCATAAGTCCAATGATATTGATTAAACTTCAGGATGATTCTAATCTGATTTATTAGTCCAAATCAAGATTCTTACATCTTGATTCATTCTGGTTTGATTAGAATCAAGAAGAAATTGTCAAATCTCCAAACAGGGTTAACTGGGATCACTTCGGTTAAAAGTGGGATAACTTCTTCATCATAAGTCCAATGATATTGATTCAATTTCAGGATGATTATACACTGATTAATGAGTCCAAATCAAGCTTCTTACATCGTGATTCATTCTGGTTTGATTAGAATCAAGAAGAAATTACCAAATCTCCAAACAGGGTAAACTGGAGTCACTTCGGTTAAAAGTGGAATAACATCTTCATCATAACTCCTATGATATTGATTGAACTTCAGGGTGATTATCCACTGATTTATGAGTCCAAATAAAGCTTCTTACATCTTGATTCATTCTAGTTTGATTAGAATCAAGAAGAAATTGCCAAATCTCCAAACATGGTAAACTGGAGTCACTTCGGTTAAAAGTGGCATAACTTCTTCACCATACCTCCTATGATCTTGATTAAACTTCAGGGTGATTCTACAGTGATTTATGATTCCAAATCAAGCTTCTTACATCGTGATTCATTCTGATTTTATTAGTATCAAGAAGAAATTGCCAACTCTCCAAACAGAGCAAACTGGAATCACTTCGGTTAAAAGTGGGATAACTTCTTCATCATAACTCCAATGATATTTATTCAACTTCAGGGTGATTATCCACTGATTTATGAATCCAAAAAAAAAAGATTCTTACATCTTGATTCATTCAGGTCTGATTAGAATCAAAAAAAAATTCTTACATCTCCAAACAGTGTTAACTGAGATCACTTCGGTTAAAAGTGGGATAACTTCTTCATCATAAGTCCAATGATATTGATTCAACTTCAGGATGATTCTACTCTGATTTCTTAGTCCAAAATCAAGATTATTACATCTTGATTCACTCTGGTTTGATTAGAATCAAGAAAAAATTTCCAAATCTCCAAACAAGGTAAACTGGAGCCACTTCGGTTAAAAGTGGGATAAATTCTTCATCATAACTCCTATGATCTTGTTTCAACTTCAGGGTGGTTCTACACTGATTATGAGTCCAAATCAATCTTCTTACATCGTGATTCTTTCTGGTTTTAATAGTATCAAGAAGAAATTACCAAATCTCCAAAATAGGGCAAACTGGAATCACTTCGGTTAAAGTGGGATAACTTCTTCATCATAACTCTAATGATATTTGATTCAACTTTAGGGTGATTCCTCACTGATTTATTAGTCCAAATCAAGATTCTTACATCTTTGATTCATTCTGGTTTGATTAGAATCAAGAAGAAATTGCCAATTCTCCAAACATGGTAAACTGGAGTCACTTCGGTTAAAAGTGGAATAACATCTTCATCATAACTCCTATGATATTGATTCAACTTCATGGTGATTATCCACTGATTTATGAGTCCAAATAAAGCATCTTACATCTTGATTCATTCTGGTTTGATTAGAATCAAAAAGAAATTGCCAAATTTCCAAACAAGGTAAACTGGAGTCACTTCGGTTAAAAGTGGGATGACTTCTTCATCATAACTCCAATGATATTGATTCAACTTCAGGGTGATTATCCACTGATTTATAAGTCCAAAAAAATCTTCTTACATCTTGATTCATTCTGGTTTGATTAGAATCAAAAAGAAATTGCTAAATCTCCAAACAAGGTAAACTGGAGTCACTTCGGTTAAAAGTGGGATAACTTCTTTCATCATAACTCCAATGATATTGATTCAAATTCAGGATGATTCTACTCTGATTTATGAGTCCAAATCAAGCTTCTTACTTCTTGATTCATTTTGGTTTGATTCAATCAAGAAGAAATTGTCAAATCTTCAAACAAGGTTAACTGGGATCACTTCGGTTAAAAGTGGGATAACTTCTTCATCATAAGTCCAATGATATTGATTCAACTTCAGGATGATTCTAATCTGATTTATTAGTCCAAATCAAGATTCTTACATCTTGATTCATTCTGGTTTGATTAGAATCAAGAAGAAATTGCCAAATCTCCAAATAGGGTTAACTGGGATCACTTCGGTTAAAAATGGGATAACTTCTTCATCATAAGTCAAATGATATTGATTCAACTTCAGGATGATTATACACTGATTTATGAGTCCAAATCGAGATTCTTACATCTTGATTCATTCTGGTTTGATTAGAATCAAGAAAAAATTGTCAAATCTCCAAACAGGGTAAACTGGAATCACTTCGGTTAAAAGTGGAATAACATCTTCATCATAACTCCTATGATATTGATTCAACTTCAGGGTGATTTACACTGATTTATGAGTCCAAATAAAGCTTCTTACATCTTGATTCATTCTGGTTTGATTAGAATCAAGAAGAAATTGCCAAATCTCCAAACAGGGTAAACTGGAGTCACTTCGGTTAAAAGTGGGATAACTTCTTCATCATAACTCCTATGATCTTGCTTCAACTTCAGGGTGATTCTACACTGATTTATGAGTCCAAAAAAGCTTCTTACATCTTGATTCATTCTGGTTTGATTAGAATCAAGAAGAAATTGCCAAATCTCCAAACAGGGTAAACTGGAGTCACTTCGGTTAAAAGTGGGATAACTTCTTCATCATAACTCCAATGATATTGATTCAACTTCAGGGTGATTATCCACTGATTTATGAGTCCAAAAAAAGCTTCTTACATCTTGATTCATTCTGGTTTGATTAGAATCAAGAAGAAATTGACAACTCTCCAAACAAGCTAAACTAGAGTCACTTCGGTTAAAAGTGGGATAACTTCTTCATCATAACTCCAATGATATTGATTCAAATTCAGGTGATTATCCACTGATTTATGAGTCCAAAATCAAGCTTCTTACATCTTGATTCATTCTGGTTTGATTAGAATCAAGAATAAATTGCCAAATCTTCAAACAAGGTTAACTGGGATCACTTCGGTTAGAAGTGGGATAACTTCTTCATCATAACTCCTATGATCTTGCTTCAACTTCAGGGTGATTCTACACTGATTTATGATTCCAAATCAAGCTTCTTACATCGTGATTCATTCTGGTTTTATTAGTATCAAGAAGAAATTACCAACTCTCCAAACAGAGCAAACTGGAATCACTTCGGTTAAAGTGGGATAACTTCTTCATCATAACTCCAATGATATTGATTCAACTTCAGGGTGATTATCCACTGATTTATGAGTCCAAAAAATCTTCTTACATCTTGATTCATTCTGGTTTGATTAGAATCAAGAAGAAATTGCCAAATCTCCAAACAAGGTAAACTGGAGTCACTTCGGTTAAAAGTGGGATAACTTCTTCATCATAACTCCAATGATATTGATTCAACTTCAGGATGATTCTACTCTGATTTATGAGTCCAAATAATCTTCTTACGTCTTGATTCATTCTGGTTTGATTAGAATCAAGAAGAAATTGCCAAATCTCCAAACAGGCAAACTGGAATCACTTCGTTAAAGTGGATAACATCTTCATCATAACTCCTATGATTTGATTCAATTCAGGGTGATTATCCCACTGATTTATGAGTCGAAATTAAAGCTTCTTACATCTTGATTCATTCTGGTTTGATTAGAATCAAGAAAGAAATTGCCAAAATCTCCAAACATTGGTAAACTGGAGTCACTTCGGTTAAAAGTGGAATAACATCTTTCATCATAACTCCTATGATATTGATTCAACTTCAGGGTGATTATCCACTGATTTATGAGTCAAATAAATCATTCTTACATCTTGATTCATTCTGGTTTGATTAGAATCAAGAACAAATTGTCAAATCTCCAAACATGGTAAACTGGGTCACTTCGGGTTAAAAGTGGTATAACTTCTTCACCATAACCTCCTATGATCTTGATTCAACTTCAGGGTCATTTAAACTGATTTATGATTCCAAATAAATTTCTTACATCGTGATTCATTCTGGTTTTATTAGTATCAAGAAGAAATTGCCAACTCTCCAAACAGAGCAAACTAGAATCACTTCGGTTAAAAGTGGGAAAACTTCTTCATCATAACTCCAATGATATTTATTCAACTTCAGGGTGATTATCCACTGATTTATGATTCCAAAAAAAAGCTTCTTACATCTTGATTCATTCTGGTTTGATTAGAATCAAAAAGAAATTGCAAAATCTCAAAACAAGGTAAACTGGAGTCACTTCGGTTAAAAGTGGGATAACTTCTTCATCATAACTCCAATGATATTGATTCAACTTCAGGATGATTCTACTCTGATTTATGATTCCAAATCAAGCTTCTTACATCGTGATTCATTCTAGTTTTATTAGTATCAAGAAGAAATTGCCAAATCTCCAAACAGAGTAAACTGGAGTCACTTCGGTTAAAAAGTGGGATAACTTCTTCATCATAACTCCAATGTTATTTGATTCAACTTCAGGGTGATTATCCACTGATTATGAGTCCAAATAAAGCTTCTTACATCTTGATTCATTCTGGTTTGATTAGAATCAAAAAGAAATTGCAAAATCTCCAAACAAGGTAAACTGGAGTCACTTTGGTTAAAAGTGGGATAACTTCTTCATCATAACTCCAATGATATTGATTCAACTTCAGGATGATTCTACTCTGATTTATGAGTCCAAATCAAGATTATTACGTCTTGATTCATTCTGGTTTGATTAGAATCAAGAAGAAATTGCCAAATCTCCAAACATGGTAAACTGGAGTCACTTCGGTTAAAAGTGGCATAACTTCTTCACAATACCTCCTATGATCTTGATTCAACTTCAGGGTGATTCTACACTGATTTAGGATTCCAAATCAAGCTTCTTACATCGTGATTCATTCTGTTTTTTTTAGTATCAAGAAGAAATTGCCAAATCTCCAAACAGAGTAAACTTGAGTCACTTCGGTTAAAAGTGGGATAACTTCTTCATCATAACTCTAATGATATTTATTCAACTTCAGGGTGATTATCCACTGATTTATGAGTCCAAAAAAAAAGCTTCTTACATCTTGATTCATTCTAGTTTGATTAGAATCAAAAAGAAATTGCAAAATCTCCAAACATGGTAAACTAGAGTCACTTCGGTTAAAAGTGGGATTACTTCTTCATCATAACACCTATGATCTTGCTTCAACTTCAGGGTGATTCTACTCTGATTTATGATTCCAAATCAAGCTTCTTACATCGTGATTCATTCTGGTTTTATTAGTATCAAGAAGAAATTGGCAACTCTCCAAACAGAGGAAACTGAAATCACTTCGGTTAAAAGTGGGACAACTTCTTCATCATAACTCCAATGATATTGATTCAAATTCAGGGTGATTATCCACTGATTTATGAGTCCAAAAAAATATTCTTACATCTTGATTCATTCTGGTTTGATTAGAATCAAGAAGAAATTGCAAAATCTTCAAACAAGGTTAACTGGGATCACTTCGGTTAAAAGTGGGATAACTTCTTCATCATAAGTCCAATGATATTGATTCAACTTCAGGATGATTCTACTCTGATTTATTAGTCGAAATAAAGCTTCTTGCATCTTGATTCATTCTGGTTTGATTAGAATCAAGAAGAAATTACCAAATCTCCAAATAGGGTAAACTGGAGTCACTTCGGTTAAAAGTGGAATAACATCTTCATCATAACTCCAATGATATTGATTCAACTTCAGGGTGATTATCCACTGATTTATGAGTCCAAATAAAACTTCTTACATCTTGATTCATTCTGGTTTGATTAGAATCAAGAAGAAATTGCCAAATCTCCAAACATGGTAAACTGGAGTCACTTCGGTTAAAAGTGGCATAACTTCTTCACCATACCTCCTATGATCTTGCTTCAACTTCAGGGTGATTCTACACTGATTTATGATTCCAAATCAAGCTTCTTACATCGTGATTCATTCTGGTTTTATTAGTATCAAGAAGAAATTGCCAACTCTCCAAACAGAGCAAACTGGAATCACTTCGGTTAAAAGTGGGATAACTTCTTCATCATAACTCCAATGATATTGATTCAACTTCAGGGTGATTATCCACTGATTTATGAGTCCAAAAAAATCTTCTTACATCTTGATTCATTCTGGTTTGATTAGAATAAAGAAGAAATTGCCAAATCTCCAAACAAGGTAAACTGGAGTCACTTCGGTTAAAAGTGGGATAACTTCTTCATCATAACTCCAATGATATTGATTCAACTTCAGGATGATTCTACTCTGATTTATGATTCCAAATCAAGCTTCTTACATCGTGATTCATTCTAGTTTTATTAGTATCAAGAAGAAATTGCCAAATCTCCAAACAGAGTAAACTTGAGTCACTTCGGTTAAAAATGGGATAACTTCTTCATCATAACTCCAATGTTATTTATTCAACTTCAGGGTGATTATCCACAGATTTATGAGTCCAAAAAAAAAGCTTCTTACATCTTGATTCATTCTGGTTTGATTAGAATCAAAAAGAAATTGCAAAATCTCCAAACAAGGTAAACTGGAGTCACTTTGGTTAAAAGTGGGATAACTTCTTCATCATAACTCCAATGATATTGATTCAACTTCAGGATGATTCTACTCTGATTTATGAGTCCAAATCAAGATTATTACGTCTTGATTCATTCTGGTTTGATTAGAATCAAGAAGAAATTGCCAAATCTCCAAACATGGTAAACTGGAGTCACTTCGGTTAAAAGTGGCATAACTTCTTCACAATACCTCCTATGATCTTGATTCAACTTCAAGGTGATTCTACACTGATTTAGGATTCCAAATCAAGCTTCTTACATCATGATTCATTCTGGTTTTTTTAGTATCAAGAAGAAATTGCCAAATCTCCAAACAGAGTAAACTTGAGTCACTTCGGTTAAAAGTGGGATAACTTCTTCATCATAACTCTAATGATATTTATTCAACTTCAGGGTGATTATCCACTGATTTATGAGTCCAAAAAAAAGCTTCTTACATCTTGATTCATTCTGGTTTGATTAGAATCAAGAAGAAATTGCAAAATCTCCAAACATGGTAAACTGGAGTCACTTCGGTTAAAAGTGGGATAACTTCTTCATCATAACTCCTATGATCTTGCTTCAACTTCAGGGTGATTCTACTCTGATTTATGATTCCAAATCAAGCTTCTTACATCGTGATTCATTCTGGTTTTATTAGTATCAAGAAGAAATTGGCAACTCTCCAAACAGAGGAAACTGAATCACTTCGGTTAAAAGTGGGATAACTTCTTCATCATAACTCCAATGATATTGATTCAACTTCAGGGTGATTATCCACTGATTTATGAGTCCAAAAAAATATTCTTACATCTTGATTCATTCTGGTTTGATTAGAATCAAGAAGAAATTGCAAAATCTTCAAACAAGGTTAACTGGGATCACTTCGGTTAAAAGTGGGATAACTTCTTCATCATAAGTCCAATGATATTGATTCAACTTCAGGATGATTCTACTCTGATTTATTAGTCGAAATAAAGCTTCTTGCATCTTGATTCATTCTGGTTTGATTAGAATCAAGAAGAAATTACCAAATCTCCAAATAGGGTAAACTGGAGTCACTTCGGTTAAAAGTGGAATAACATCTTCATCATAACTCCAATGATATTGATTCAACTTCAGGGTGATTATCCACTGATTTATGAGTCCAAATAAAACTTCTTACATCTTGATTCATTCTGGTTTGATTAGAATCAAGAAGAAATTGCCAAATCTCCAAACATGGTAAACTGGAGTCACTTCGGTTAAAAGTGGCATAACTTCTTCACCATACCTCCTATGATCTTGCTTCAACTTCAGGGTGATTCTACACTGATTTATGATTCCAAATCAAGCTTCTTACATCGTGATTCACTATGGTTTTATTAGTATCAAGAAGAAATTGCCAACTCTCCAAACAGAGCAAACTGGAATCACTTCGGTTAAAAGTGGGATAACTTCTTCATCATAACTCCAATGATATTGATTCAACTTCAGGGTGATTATCCACTGATTTATGAGTCCAAAAAAATCTTCTTACATCTTGATTCATTCTGGTTTGATTAGAATCAAGAAGAAATTGCCAAATCTCCAAACAAGGTAAACTGGAGTCACTTCGGTTAAAAGTGGGATAACTTCTTCATCATAACTCCAATGATATTGATTCAACTTCAGGATGATTCTACTCTGATTTATGAGTCCAAATCAAGCTTCTTACGTCTTGATTCATTCTGGTTTGATTCGAATCAAGAAGAAATTGCCAAATCTTCAAACAAGGTTAATTGGGATCACTTCGGTTAAAAGTGGGATAACTTCTTCATCATAAGTCCAATGATATTGATTCAACTTCAGGATGATTCTACTCTGATTTATTAGTCCAAATCAAGATTCTTACATCTTGATTCATTCTGGTTTGATTAGAATCAAGAAGAAATTGCCAAATCTCCAAACAGGGTTAACTGGGATCACTTCGGTTAAAAGTGGGATAACTTCTTCATCATAAGTCCAATGATATTGATTCAACTTCAGGATGATTATACACTGATTTATGAGTCCAAATCAAGATTCTTACATCTTGATTCATTCTGGTTTGATTAGAATCAAGAAAAAATTGCCAAATCTCCAAACAGGGTAAACTGGAATCACTTCGGTTAAAAGTGGAATAACATCTTCATCATAACTCCTATGATATTGATTCAACTTCAGGGTGATTCTACACTGATTTATGAGTCCAAATAAAGCTTCTTACATCTTGATTAATTCTGGTTTGATTAGAATCAAGAAGAAATTGCCAAATCTCCAAACAGGGTAAACTGGAGTCACTTCGGTTAAAAGTGGGATAACTTCTTCATCATAACTCCTATGATCTTGCTTCAACTTCAGGGTTGTTCTACACTGATTTATGAGTCCAAATCAAGCTTCTTACATCGTGATTCATTCTGGTTTTATTAGTATCAAGAAGAAATTGCCAAATCTCCAAATAGGGCAAACTGGAATCACTTCGGTTAAAAGTTGAATAACATCTTCATCATAACTCCTATGATATTGATTCAACTTCAGGGTGATTATCCACTGATTTATGAGTCGAAATAAAGCTTCTTGCATCTTGATTCATTCTGGTTTGATTAGAATCAAGAAGAAATTACCAAATCTCCAAACAGGGTAAACTGGAGTCACTTTGGTTAAAAGTGGAATAACATCTTCATCATAACTCCTATGATATTGATTCAACTTCAGGGTGATTATCCACTGATTTATGAGTCCAAATAAAGCTTCTTACATCTTGATTCATTCTGGTTTGATTAGAATCAAGAAGAAATTGCCAAATCTCCAAACATGGTAAACTGGAATCACTTCGGTTAAAAGTGGCATAACTTCTTCACAATACCTCCTATGATATTGATTCAACTTCAGGGTGATTCTACACTGATTTATGAGTCAAAATAAAGCTTCTTACATCTTGATTCATTCTGGTTTGATTAGAATCAAGAAGAAATTGCCAAATCTCCAAACAGGGTAAACTGGAGTCACTTCGGTTAAAAGTGGGATAACTTCTTCATCATAACTCCTATGATCTTGCTTCAACTTCAGGGTGTTATACACTGATTTATGAGTCCAAATCAAGCTTCTTACATCGTGATTCATTCTGGTTTTATTAGTATCAAGAAGAAATTGCCAAATCTCCAAATAGGGCAAACTGGAATCACTTCGGTTAAAAGTGGAATAACATCTTCATCATAACTCCTATGATATTGATTCAACTTCAGGGTGATTATCCACTGATTTATGAGTCCAAATAAAGCTTCTTACATCTTGATTCATTCTGGTTTGATTAGAATCAAGAAGAAATTGCCAAATCTCCAAACAGGGTAAACTGGAGTCACTTCGGTTAAAAGTGGAATAACATCTTCATCATAACTCCTATGATATTGATTCAAATTCAGGGTGATTATCCACTGATTTATGAGTCCAAATAAAGCTTCTTACATCTTGATTCATTCTGGTTTGATTAGAATCAAGAAGAAATTGCCAAATCTCCAAACATGGTAAACTGGAATCACTTCGGTTAAAAGTGGCATAACTTCTTCACAATACCTCCTATGATCTTGATTCAACTTCAGGGTGATTCTACACTGATTTATGATTCCAAATCAAGCTTCTTACATCGTGATTCATTCTGGTTTTATTAGTATCAAGAAGAAATTGCCAAATCTCCAAACAGAGTAAACTTGAGTCACTTCGGTTAAAAGTGGGATAACTTCTTCATCATAACTCCAATGATATTTATTCAACTTCAGGGTGATTATCCACTGATTTATGAGTCCAAAAAAAAGCTTCTTACATCTTGATTCATTCTGGTTTGATTAGAATCAAAAAGAAATTGCAAAATCTCCAAACAAGGTAAACTGGAGTCACTTCGGTTAAAAGTGGGATAACTTCTTCATCATAACTCCAATGATATTGATTCAACTTCAGGATGATTCTACTCTGATTTATGAGTCCAAATCAAGATTCTTACGTCTTGATTCATTCTGGTTTGATTAGAATCAAGAAGAAATTGCCAAATCTCCAAACAGGGTTAACTGGGATCACTTCGGTTAAAAGTGGGATAACTTCTTCATCATAAGTCCAATGATATGGATTCAACTTCAGGATGATTCTACTCTGATTTATTAGTCCAAAATCAAGATTATTACATCTTGATTCACTCTGGTTTGATTAGAATCAAGAAGAAATTGCCAAATCTCCAAACAAGGTAAACTTGAGCCACTTCGGTTAAAAGTGGGATAACTTCTTCATCATAACTCCTATGATCTTGCTTCAACTTCAGGGTGGTTCTACACTGATTTATGAGTCCAAATCAATCTTCTTACATCGTGATTCATTCAGGTTTTAATAATATCAAGAAGAAATTGTCAAATCTCCAAATAGGGCAAACTAGAATCACTTCGGCTAAAAGTTGGATAACTTCTTCATCATAACTCCAATGATATTGATTCAACTTCAGGGTGATTCCTCACTGATTTATGAGTCCAAATCAAACTTCTTAAATCTTGATTCATTCTGGTTTGATTAGAATCAAGAAGAAATTGTCAAATCTCCAAACAGGGTAAACTGGAATCACTTCGGTTAAAAGTGGGATAACTTCTCCATCATAACTCCTATGATCTTGATTCAACTTCAGGGTGATTCTACACTGATTAATGAGTCCAAATCAAGCTTCTTATATCGTGATTCATTCTGGTTATATTAGAATCAAGAAGAAATTGCCAACTCTCCAAACAGGGCAAAATGGAATCACTTTGGTTAAAAGTGGGATAACTTCTTCATCATAACTCCAATGATTTTGATTCAACTTCAGGGTGATTATACACTGATTTATGAGTACAAATAAAGCTTCTTACATCTTGATTCATTCTGGTTTGATTAGAATCAAGAAGAAATTGACAAATCACCAAACTGGGTAAACTGGATTTACTTCGGTTAAAAGTGGGATAACTTCTTCTTCATAACTCCTATGATCTTGATTCAAATTCCGGGTGATTCTAAACTGATTTATGAGTCCAAATAAAGCTTCTTGCATCTTGATTCATTCTGGTTTGATTAGAATCAAGAAGAAATTGCCAAATCTCCAAACAGGGTAAAATGGAATCACTTCGGCTAAAAGTGGAATAACATCTTCATCATAACTCCTATGATATTGATTCAACTTCAGGGTGATTATCCACTGATTTATGAGTCCAAATAAAGCTTCTTACATCTTGATTCATTCTGTTTTGATTAGAATCAAGAAGAAATTGCCAAATCTCCAAACATGGTAAACTTGAGTCACTTTGGTTAAAAGTGGAATAACATCTTCATCATAACTCTTATGATATTGATTCAACTTCAGGGTGATTATCCACTGATTTATGAGTCCAAATAAAGCTTCTTACATCTTGATTCATTCTGGTTTGATTAGAATCAAGAAGAAATTGCCAAATCTCCAAACAGGGTAAACTGGAATCACTTCGGTTAAAAGTGGGATAACTTCTCCATCATAACTCCTATGATCTTGATTCAACTTCAGGGTGATTCTACACTGATTAATGAGTCCAAATCAAGCTTCTTATATCGTGATTCATTCTGGTTATATTAGTATCAAGAAGAAATTGCCAACTCTCCAAACAGGGCAAAATGGAATCACTTCGGTTAAAAGTGGGATAACTTCTTCATCATAACTCCAATGATTTTGATTCAACTTCAGGGTGATTATACACTGATTTATGAGTCGAAATAAAGCTTCTTACATCTTGATTCATTCTGGTTTGATTAGAATCAAGAAGAAATTGCCAAATCTCCAAACAGGGTAAACTGGAGTCACTTCGGTTAAAAGTGGGATAACTTCTTCATCATAACTCCTATGATCTTGATTCAAATTCAGGGTGATTCTAAACTGATTTATGAGTCCAAATAAAGCTTCTTGCATCTTGATTCATTCTGTTTTGATTAGAATCAAGAAGAAATTGCCAAATCTCCAAACAGGGTAAAGTGGAATCACTTCGGTTAAAAGTGGAATAACTTCTTCATCATAACTCCAATGATTTTGATTCAACTTCAGGGTGATTATACACTGATTTATGAGTCGAAATAAAGCTTATTACATCTTGATTCATTCTGGTTTGATTAGAATCAAGAATAAATTGCCAAATCTCCAAACAGGGTAAACTGGAGTCACTTCGGTTAAAAGTGGGATAACTTCTTCATCATAACTCCTATGATCTTGATTCAAATTCAGGGTGATTCTAAACTGATTTATGAATCCAAATAAAGATTTTTCATCTTGATTCATTCTGGTTTGATTAGAATCAAGAAGAGATTGTCAAATCTCCAAACAGGGTAAAGTGGAATCACTTCGGCTAAAAGTGGAATAACATCTTCATCATAACTCATATGATATTGATTCAACTTCAGGGTGATTATCCACTGATTTATGAGTCCAAATAAAACTTCTTACATCTTGATTCATTATGGTTTGATTAGAATCAAGAAGAAATTGCCAAATCTCCAAACATGGTAAACTGGAGTCACTTCGGTTAAAAGTGGCATAACTTCTTCACCATACCTCCTATGATCTTGATTCAACTTCAGGGTGATTCTACACTGATTTATGAGTCCAAATAAAGCTTCTTACATCTTGATTCATTCTGGTTTGATTAGAATCAAGGAGAAATTTCCAAATCTCGAAATAGGGCAAACTGGAATCACTTCGGTTAAAAGTGGGATAACTTCTTCATCATAACTCCAATGATATTGATTCAACTTCAGGGTGATTCTACACTGATTTATGAGTCCAAATAAAGCTTCTTACATCTTGATTCATTCTGGTTTGATTATAATCAAAAAGAAATTGCCAAATCTCCAAACAAGGTAAACTGGAGTCACTTCGGTTAAAAGTGGGATAACTTCTTCATCATAACTCCAATGATATTGATTCAACTTCAGGATGATTCTACTCTGATTTATGAGTCCAAATCAAGCTTCTTACGTCTTGATTCATTCTGGTTTGATTAGAATCAAGAAGAAATTGCCAAATCTCCAAACAGGGTTAACTGGGATCACTTCGGTTAAAAGTGGATAACTTCTTCATCATAAGTCCAATGATATTGATTCAACTTCAGGATGATTCTACTCTGATTTATTAGTCCAAATAAAGATTATTACATCTTGATTCATTCTGGTTTGATTAGAATCAAGAAGAAATTGCCAAATCTCCAAACAAGGTAAATTGGCGTTACTTCGGTTAAAAGTGGGATAACTTCTTAATCATAACTCCTATGATCTTGTTTCAACTTCAGGGTAGTTCTACACTGATTTATGAGTCCAAATCAATCTTCTTACATCGTGATTCATTCTGGTTTTAATAGTATCAAGAAGAAATTGCCAAATCTCCAAACAAGGTAAACTGGAGTCACTTCGGTTAAAAGTGGGATAACTTCTTCATCATAACTCCAATCATATTGATTCAACTTCAGGATGATTCTACTCTGATTTATGATTCCAAATCAAGCTTCTTACGTCTTGATTCATTATGGTTTGATTCGAATCAAGAAGAAATTGCCAAATCTTCAAAAAAGGTTAACTGGGATCACTTCGGTTAGAAGTGGGACAACTTCTTCATCATAAGTCCAAGATATTGATTTAAATTCAGGATGATTCTACTCTGATTTATTAGTCCAAATCAAGATTCTTACATCTTGATTCATTCTGGTTTGATTAGAATCAAGAAGAAATTGCCAAATCTCCAAACAGGGTTAACTGGGATCACTTCGGTTAAAAGTGGGATAACTTCTTCATCATAACTACAATGATATTGATTTAACTTCAGGATGATTATACACTGATTTATGAGTCCAAATCAAAATTCTTACATCTTGATTCATTCTGGTTTGATTAGAATCAAGAAAAAATTGCCAAATCTCCAAACAGGGTAAACTGGAATCACTTTGGTTAAAAGTGGAATAACATCTTCATAATAACTCCTATGATATTGATTCAACTTCAGGGTGATTCTACACTGATTTATGAGTCCAAATAAAGCTTCTTACATCTTGATTCATTCTGGTTTGATTAGAATCAAGAAGAAATTGCCAAATCTCCAAACAGGGTAAACTGGAGTCACTTCGGTTAAAAGTGGGATAACTTCTTCATCATAACTCCTATGATCTTGCTTCAACTTCAGGGTTGTTTTACACTGATTTATGAGTCCAAATCAAGCTTCTTACATCGTGATTCATTCTGGTTTTATTAGTATAAAGAAGAAATTGCCAAATCTCCAAATAGGGCAAACTGGAATCACTTCGGTTAAAAGTGGAATAACTTCTTCATCATAACTCCTATGATATTGATTCAACTTCAGGGTGATTCTACACTGATTAATGAGTCCAAATCAAGCTTCTTAAATCTTGATTCATTCTGGTTTGATTAGAATCAAGAAGAAATTGCCAAATCTCCAAACAGGGTAAACTGGAATCACTTCGGTTAAAAGTGGGATAACTTCTCCATCATAACTCCTATGATCTTGATTCAACTTCAGGGTGATTCTACACTGATTAATGAGTCCAAATCAAGCTTCTTATATCGTGATTCATTCTGGTTATATTAGTATCAAGAAGAAATTGCCAACTCTCCAAACAGGGCAAAATGGAATCACTTCGGTTAAAAGTGGGATAACTTCTTCATCATAACTCCAATGATATTTATTCAACTTCAGGGTGATTATCCACTGATTTATGAGTCCAAAAAAAGCTTCTTACATCTTGATTCATTCTGGTTTGATTAGAATCAAGAAGAAATTGCCAAATCTCCAAACAAGGTAAACTGGAGTCACTTCGGTTAAAAGTGGGATAACTTCTTCATCATAACTCCAATGATATTGATTCAACTTCAGGATGATTCTACTCTGATTTATGAGTCCAAATCAAGCTTCTTACATCTTGATTCATTCTGGTTTGATTAGAATCAAGAAGAAATTGCCAAATCTCCAAACAGGTAAACTGGATCACTTCGGTTAAAAGTGGGATAACTTCTTCATCATAACTCCTATGATATTGATTCAACTTCAGGGTGATTCTACACTGATTTATGAGTCCAAATCAAGCTTCTTACATCTTGATTCATTCTGGTTTTAATAGTATCAAGAAGAAATTGCCAAATCTCCAAATAGGCAAACTGGAATCACTTCGGTTAAAAGTGGGATAACTTCTTCATCATAACTCCAATGATATTGATTCAACTTCAGGGTGATTCCTCACTGATTTATGAGTCCAAATCAAAGCTTCTTAAATCTTGATTCATTCTGGTTTGATTAGAATCAAGAAGAAATTGCCAAATCTCCAAACAGGGTAAACTGGAATCACTTCGGTTAAAAGTGGGATAACTTCTCCATCATAACTCCTATGATCTTGATTCAACTTCAGGGTGATTCTACACTGATTAATGAGTCCAAATCAAGCTTCTTATATCGTGATTCATTCTGGTTATATTAGTATCAAGAAGAAATTGCCAACTCTCCAAACAGGGCAAAATGGAATCACTTCGGTTAAAAGTGGGATAACTTCTTCATCATAACTCCAATGATTTTGATTCAACTTCAGGGTGATTATACACTGATTTATGAGTCGAAATAAATCTTCTTACATCTTGATTCATTCTGGTTTGATTAGAATCAAGAAGAAATTGCCAAATCTCCAAACAGGGTTAACTGGATCACTTCGGTTAAAAGTGGGATAACTTCTTCATCATAACTCCTATGATATTGATTCAACTTCAGGGTGATTATACACTGATTTATGAGTCCAAAATCAAGATTATTACATCTTTATTCATTCTGGTTTGATTAAAATCAAGAAAAAATTGCCAAATCTCCAAACAAGGTAAACTGGAGCCACTTCGGTTAAAAGTGGGATAACTTCTTCATCATAACTCCTATGATCTTGTTTCAACTTCAGGGTGGTTCTACACTGATTTATGAGTTCAAATCAATCTTCTTACATCGTGATTCATTCTGGTTTTAATAGTATCAAGAAGAAGTTGTCAAATCTCCAAATAAGGCAAACTGGAATCACTTCGGTTAAAAGTGGGATAACTTCTTCATCATAACTCTAATGATATTGATTCAACTTCAGGGTGATTCCTCACTGAATTATGATTCCAAATCAGGCTTATTAAATCTTGATTCATTCTGTTTTGATTAGAATCAAGAAGAAATTGCCAAATCTCCAAACATGGTAAACTGGAATCACTTCGGTTAAAAGTGGGATAACTTCTTCATCATAACTCCAATGATGTTTATTCAACTTCATGGTGATTATCCACTGATTTATAAGTCCAAAAAAAGCTTCTTACATCTTGATTCATTCTGGTTTGATTAGAATCAAGAAGAAATTGCCAAATCTCCAAACAGGGTAAAATGGAATCACTTCGGCTAAAAGTGGAATAACATCTTCATCATAACTCCTATGATATTGATTCAACTTCAGGGTGATTATCCACTGATTTATGAGTCCAAATAAAGCTTCTTACATCTTGATTCATTCTGGTTTGATTAGAATCAAGAAGAAATTGCCAAATCTCCAAACATGGTAAACTTGAGTCACTTTGGTTAAAAGTGGAATAACATCTTCATCATAACTCCTATGATATTGATTCAACTTCAGGGTGATTATCCACTGATTTATGAGTCTAAATAAAGCTTCTTACATCTTGATTCATTCTGGTTTGATTAGAATCAAGAAGAAATTACCAAATCTCCAAACAGGGTAAACTGGAATCACTTCGGTTAAAAGTGGGATAACTTCTTCATCATAACTCCTATGATCTTGATTCAACTTCAGGGTGATTCTACACTGATTAATGAGTCCAAATCAAGCTTCTTATATCGTGATTCATTCTGGTTTATTAGTATCAAGAAGAAATTGCCAACTCTCCAAACAGGGTAAATGGAATCACTTCGGTTAAAAGTGGGATAACTTTTTCATCATAACTCCTATGATATTGATTCAACTTCAGGGTGATTATCCACTGATTTATGAGTCCAAATAAAGCTTCTTACATCTTGATTCATTCTGGTTTGATTAGAATCAAGAAGAAATTGCCAAATCTCCAAACAGGGTAAACTGGAGTCACTTCGGTTAAAAGTGGGATAACTTCTTCATCATAACTCCTATGATCTTGATTCAAATTCAGGGTGATTCTAACTGATTTATGAGTCCAAATAAAGCTTCTTACATCTTGATTCATTCTGGTTTTGATTAGAATCAAGAAGAAATTGCCAAATCTCCAAACAGGGTAAGTGGAATCACTTCGGTTAAAAGTGGGATAACTTCTTCATCATAACTCCAATGATATTGATTCAACTTCAGGGTGATTATACACTGATTTATGAGTCCAAATAAAGCTTCTTACATCTTGATTCATTCTGGTTTGATTAGAATCAAGAAGAAATTGCCAAATCTCCAAACATGGTAAACTGGAGTCACTTCGGTTAAAAGTGGGATAACTTCTTCATCATAACTCCTATGATCTTGATTCAAATTCAGGGTGATTCTAAACTGATTTATGATTCCAAATAAAGATTTTGCATCTTGATTCATTCTGGTTTGATTAGAATCAAGAAGAAATTGTCAAATCTCCAAACAGGGTAAAGTGGAATCACTTCGGCTAAAAGTGGAATAACATCTTCATCATAACTCCTATGATATTGATTCAACTTCAGGGTGATTATCCACTGATTTATGAGTCCAAATAAAGCTTCTTACATCTTGATTCATTCTGGTTTGATTAGAATCAAGAAGAAATTGCCAAATCTCCAAACATGGTAAACTGGAGTCACTTCAGTTAAAAGTGGCATAACTTCTTCACCATACCTCCTATGATCTTGATTCAACTTCAGGGTGATTCTACACTGATTTATGATTCCAAATCAAGCTTCTTACATCGTGATTCATTCTGGTTTATTAGTATCAAGAAGAAATTGCCAACTCTCCAAACAGAGCAAACTGGAATCACTTCGGTTAAAAGTGGGATAACTTCTTCATCATAACTCCAATGATATTTATTCAACTTCAGGGTGATTATCCACTGATTTATGAGTCCAAAAAAAGCTTCTTACATCTTGATTCATTCTGGTTTGATTAGAATCAAAAAGAAATTGCCAAATCTCTAAACAAGGTAAACTGGAGTCACTTCGGTTAAAAGTGGGATAACTTCTTCATCATAACTCAAATGATATTGATTCAACTTCAGGATGATTCTACTCTGCTTTATGAGTCCAAATCAAGCTTCTTACGTCTTGATTCATTCTGGTTTGATTAGAATCAAGAAGAAATTGCCAAATCTCCAAACAGGGTTAACTAGGATCACTTCGGTTAAAAGTGGGATAACTTCTTCATCATAAGTCCAATGATATTGATTCAACTTCAGGATGATTCTACTCTGATTTATTAGTCCAAAATCAAGATTATTACATCTTGATTCATTCTGGTTTGATTAGAATCAAGAAGAAATTGCCAAATCTCCAAACAAGGTAAACTGGCGTCACTTCGGTTAAAAGTGGGATAACTTCTTAATCATAACTCCTATGATCTTGTTTCAACTTCAGGGTAGTTCTACACTGATTTATGAGTCCAAATCAATCTTCTTACATCGTGATTCATTCTGGTTTAATAGTATAAAGAATAAATTGCCAAATCTCCAAACAAGGTAAACTGGAGTCACTTCGGTTAAAAGTGGGATAACTTCTTCATCATAACTCCAATCATATTGATTCAAGTTCATGATGATTCTACTCTGATTTATGATTCCAAATCAAGCTTCTTACGTCTTGATTCATTCTGGTTTGATTCGAATCAGGAAGAAATTGTCAAATCTTCAAACAAGGTTAACTGGATCACTTCGGTTAAAAGTGGATAACTTCTTCATCATAAGTCCTAAGATATTGATTTAAATTCAGGATGATTCTACTCTGATTTATGAGTCCAAATCAAGCTTCTTACATCTTGATTCATTCTGGTTTGATTAGAATCAAGAAGAAATTGTCAAATCTCCAAACAGGGTTAACTGGGATCACTTCGGTTAAAAGTGGGATAACTTCTTCATCATAACTCCAATGATATTGATTCAACTTCAGGATGATTATACACTGATTATGAGTCCAAATCAAGATTCTTACATCTTGATTCATTCTGGTTTGATTAGAATCAAGAAGAAATTGCCAAATCTCCAAACAGGTAAACTGGAGATCACTTCGGTTAAAAGTGGGAATAACTTCTTCATCATAACTCCTATGATATTGATTCAACTTCAGGGTGATTCTGCACTGATTTATGAGTCCAAATAAAGCTTCTTACATCTTGATTCATTCTGGTTTGATTAGAATCAAGAAGAAATTTCCAAATCTCCAAACAGGGTAAACTGGAATCACTTCGGTTAAAAGTGGGATAACTTCTTCATCATAACTCCTATGATCTTGCTTCAAACTTCAGGGTTGTTCTACACTGATTTATGAGTCCAAATCAAGCTTCTTACATCGTGATTCATTCTGGTTTTATTAGTATTAAGAAGAAATTGCCCAAATCTCCAAATAGGGAAACTGGAATAACTTCGGTTAAAAAGTTGAATAACATCTTCATCATAACTCCTATGATATTGATTCAACTTCAGGGTGATTCTACACTGATTAATGAGTCCAAATCAAGCTTCTTATATCGTGATTCATTCTGGTTATCTTAGTATCAAGAAGAAATTGTCAACTCTCCAAACAGGACAAAATAGAATCACTTCGGTTAAAAGTGAGATAACTTTTTCATCATAACTCCAATGATTTGATTCAACTGCAGGGTGATTATACACTGATTTATGAGTCGAAATAAAGCTTTCTTACATCTTGATTCATTCTGTTTGATTAGAATCAAGAAGAAATTGTCAAATCTCCAAACAGGGTAAACTTGAGTCACTTCGGTTAAAAGTGGGATAACTTCTTCATCATAACTCCTATGATCTTGATTCAAATTCAGGGTGATTCTAAACTGATTTATGAGTCCAAATAAAGCTTCTTGCATCTTGATTCATTCTGTTTTGATTAGAATCCAGAAGAAATTGCAAATCTCCAAAACAGTGTAAAGTGGAATCACTTCGGTTAAAAGTGGAATAACTTCTTCATCATAACTCTAATGATTTGGTTCAACTTCAGGGTGATTATACACTGATTTATGAGTCGAAATAAAAGCTTATTAAATCTTGATTCATTCTGGTTTGATTAGAATCAAGAAAAAATTGCCAAATCTCCAAACAGGGTAACTGGAGTCACTTCGGTTAAAAGTGGGATAACTTTTTCATCATAACTCCTATGATCTTGTTTCAAATTCAAGGTGATTCTAAACTGATTTATGATTCCAAATAAAGTTTTGCATCTTGATTCATTCTGGTTTGATTAGAATCAAGAAGAAATTGTCAAATCTCCAAACAGGGTAAAGTGGAATCACTTCGGCTAAAAGTGGGAATAACATCTTCATCATAACTCCATATATATTGATTCAACATCAGGGTGATTATCCACTGATTTATGAGTCCAAATCAAGCTTCTTACATCGTGATTCATTCTGGTTTTATTAGTATCAAGAAGAAATTGCCAACTCTCCAAACAAAGCAAACTGGATCACTTCGGTTAAAAGTGGGATAACTTCTTCATCATAACTCCAATGATATTTATTCAACTTCAGGGTGATTATCCACTGATTTATGAGTCCAAAAAAGCTTCTTACATCTTGATTCATTTCTGGTTTGATTAAATCAAAAGAAATTGCCAAATCTCCAAAAAGGTAAACTGGAGTCACTTCGGTTAAAAGTGGGATAACTTCTTCATCATAACTCAAATGATATTGATTCAACTTCAGGATGATTCTACTCTGCTTTATGAGTCCAAATCATGCTTCTTACGTCTGATTCATTCTGGTTTGATTTGAATCAAGAAGAAATTGCCAAATTTCCAAACAGGGTTAACTGGATCACTTCGGTATAAAGTGGGATAACTTCTCATCATAAGTCCAATGATATTAATTCAACTTCAGGATGATTCTACTCTGATTTATTAGTCATAAATCAGATTATTACATCTTGATTCATTCTGGTTGATTAGAATCAAGAAGAAATTGTCAAATCTCCAAACAAGGTAATTGGCGTTACTTTCGGTTAAAAAGTGGATAACTTCTTAATCATAACTCCTATGATCTTGTTTCAACTTCAGGGGTAGTTCTACACTGATTTATGAGTCAAATCAATCTTCTTACATCGTGATTCATTCTGGTTTTAATAGTATAAAGAAAAAATTGTCAAATCTCCAAACAAGGTAAACTGGAGTCACTTCGGTTAAAAGTGGGATAACTTCTTCATCATAACTCCAATCATATTGATTCAACTTCAGGATGATTCTACTTGGATTTATGAATTCCAAATTCAAGCTTTCTTACGTCTTCATTCATTCTGGTTTGATCGAATCAAGAAGAAATTGCCAAATCTTCAAACAAGGTTAACTGGGATCACTTCGGTTAGAAGTGGGACAACTTCTTCATCATAAGTCCAAGATATTGATTCAAATTCAGGATGATTCTACTCTGATTTATTAGTCCAAATCAAAGATTCTTACATCTTGATTCACTCTGGTTTTGATTAGAATCAAGAAGAAATTGCCAAATCTTCCATCCAATAATAACACACAATCATAACATACGGACCACACGATCACGCTAAATATTGCAAACGGCACAACACTAATCCCCGATCCTATGCTACAAAAAGTCCACACTTAATCACCATACCTGACCTAAATCCCGCGCAGACACTATTCACAGGTCACTTGAGAACCTTTGCTATTCCACCATTGACGTGCCTCTGGTTTAGGTGGACTTCCACATTTGCTAGCTAATACTAGACTTTTGGCAAAGTTTTGAAGTGCGTGTTTAACCCTTTGTATTAGAATAGGCACTAAATAACAAAGGAGAACATAGGAAAAGTTAGATTGAAACTGACACTTTAATGTTAACCCCATTTTCTCAAGTTATTATTGTCTTTATCACTTAAAATGTGCATGAACATAAAATCCAATTTTATATATTCCTCGTTTCATTATAAGTGGTTATTTTAGATTTTACACAGAGGTTAAAGAAGAAACAATTAATTTTATATATTTTCTATATAAACACAAATTACCCTATTATTTTTTCTAATCATTATTCAACCAAATAGAAAAATAAATTGTTGAAGGAAAATTATAAATTTTGCATTAAAAATTGAAAATGACACTCTATTTGTAACAATTCTTTTATCTATTTTGATATTTAATATGATAACTGGAGTGGAGTAATTATTGTTATTTTGTATCAAAATGCTGAAAGGTTGAGAGAACGCATGGATTCTCTCATCATAAATCAAATCCATAGCAATCTTCAAAACTCTAGTTCCTACCAAAGAATGAATGTATCAATGCCTTGTGTAGACGTAAGAGAGTGCAGAACAGAGAGACTCGTATGCATCAACGCAGAGCTTAAACTTCTCTTGAGCTGCTGCCTGCGATTTCCACCACATTGTTATAGTCGCAAAATAACTTCAGAAAACCAGAAACAAATCCCAATCTTTGTTCGAAAGCATACCTGAGAAGGCCCCTGGTGCATATCCGGATGCCATTTCCGAGCTAATGAATGGTAGCTGCAAAACAAGAACGACTTTAGTGAATGAATACTCTTGTTAGATTTTGACAATAATCAGAATCATTGGAAGACTTACGCGTTCTTAACATCTTCTAGTTTGAGAGGACCAGCTAGAGGTAGACCCAGAACCTTCCTATCAGACTTAGACCCAACCATCAAAGGCTCATCACAAGACTCATTGTTCCAGGTTCTGCTCCTTTGAGACTGAGTTGTCCAGCTCCAGCCTTCTCTCCATTGAAATCCCGATGTCGAGTTTCTAGAATACGAGGACTTGCCAGATTGGTTTGTCCAGGCTTCTTTCCATTTGTTCTCAAATTTATTAGTAGCATCAGCGTCAAAGTCATCATCGGTGTTTCCTTCTCTGTGCCATCCTAATATATCCAAAAAAAAAGATTGTGAGATACTAATAAGAAGAAGAGAAGGAAGCAACTCACGTTTTGTTTTCTTATCACGAGGCTTCTTTCCCCGGCCAGGTGGAGACTTTTTCTTCATATGCCTATCTCGGATAAGCGGATTGGGACCAAAGTGCCACTCATTCTACGTTATAGAGACAAGACAAGCTTGAGAATACACACTAAAAAACCAGACCGTTATGTGACACAGACACACTAATGTACAAAATCATTAAGATATGTATATTAAAAGAAAGTAAGAAAAAATTCACCTGAAGCGGATCGTTAAGTCCCGCTGTGGAATAGAAGATTGTCTAGAGTCTTCTTAGCACAGTGGCGACGCCCCTTCTCCTTTACTGTACATGTGAAACTTACGGACGAGTTCTGGGATCAACATTTAGAGGACAGCTTTTCTTTCTTATGAGTACAAAACAAAATGAACATAAACACACCAAAACAAGGCATGCCCACGTTTTTTTATCATAAACTTATCAATGCAATTGCATTTACTACAAAAACAGCATCCATCTCCTCAAACGAAAGATTAAATTTTTTGCAAAAACCCATTATGTTGGCTACATGAAAAAAAAATCATCGGATCATTGCATCAAATCATAGTTAAAGTTGACAAATTTTCACTCATACCTTTGAAGATTCAGAAGTTGACACCTTGGAAGCTCTATCCTGCGGAAAAAATAAAGAATTTAAAAACATTAAACATCTAATTACAGTTTCTGAGAACGACCCAGATTCGACAATTGAGATAAGATCTTACGGAACCGAAGTGTTTCCTCGATTTCTCAGACAAAACACTCGTCGAATGAAATGGAGCGAGAATGGTTTTCGTAGCGCCGAAGATGATGAAAATGAGCTTTTCAGAGGCAGGAGACTTCTCCATCTTTGCATAGTGAAATTCGAGAACAAGACGAAATTGAGAATCACAATTAAGAAAAGAAAGGGAGACGGAGAGTGTAAAGAGAAAGGTCAAAGGAATGAAAGGCCTGGAAATGAAAAAGGGTTTTAAACCGGTCCGGTTTGACCGGGGGCCGATAAATACTCTGGTTCGATCACTGCTTCAACTCCATTCGATTTTGATAATTATCACTAGGCCTCGGATACGTATTTGGGCTGGATTGTGTTTTGGGGGTTCAGCTTCTTAAAAGCTCAATTCGGGTTT
>CAJHQQ010004289.1:0-30304 GCA_905132885.1 Moricandia moricandioides
CCTATAAAAGATGCTAGCCTAGGGTGGTTTGATCGGGTGTTAAATAAGCGTGAGCCAAACAATTATTCAAGTGCAGTTAAGCGTAAGTCTAGAACCAGATCACTCAAGATGGAACAGCCACTTTCGCGTTGCTGCTCCCTTTTTGGGTCGACCCCAGCAGTCCTAAACTCTCGTTTGGGCTGAAGCGCGACCACAAGCATTAGAGATCGAGTCCGATATGTTCACAATACACCCTAGCATATACTCTCGCTGGTTAGGGATGTAATGCTCATTCATGCTATGTTTAGCAACCTATTAAACGGTTAATGAATAGATTAAACCTAAGTTCATGCACTAAGTGATCAGATTAATGCAAGAAATAACAACAACTATGAATGAAGACAATCGATTTATAACTTATTTATGTCAATCTCACGGATCTAACACCCTAACACCCTAGACTAAGGAAGCCGACTACTCAGCCATGGAACAAGAAAACACAGAGATCATAGATGAAGAAAACATGTCTGAATCAATAGTGATAAACAAATAGGGTTTAAAAATCTTCTCCCGAGGATGTAGAGATCCTTCTCCCTCTAGGTTACAAATCGCCAAAGACAAATCTAGAGTCTGGTTTCTTGTGTAAAAATAGCTTAGAAAAATAATAGAAATCAGAAAATATATATTGCAGGTCTCTGGCGGCTGCAGAAGATAAAATAGGGATGATTAGGGCAAATCCCAAAATATTAGAAGTTTCCATATTTTTCGGGAGCAAGCAGGTGGTTGCTCTGTTTGGGTACTCCGCGGCAGAACACCTCCAAATTTCATTATTTTCTTCATGTGTCTCCCCTTTAGCAATCTGCCCTTACTCCAGACCTGTAATAACTCAAAAAGAACTAAATTGTCTCGATAAAGACCTGAAAACACTTTAGAAAATATATACAAATGAGTCAAAAAAAAACAATATATCATAGGACGTGTGTATTACAAGGTCTGGCATGATAGTGGCTACACAATCTGATATACAAGAATATAAATGGATTTCAAGAAAGGTTTAAGCTTTGAGAATTGAAGATAAGTGTGAGAATCAAAGTGAGGTCCGAATAGATTTTGCTACAGGTGGAGTCTTGTTTCTACATAGATTATAGTGCACATCAGCATGCGTTTTTGACTCCAGTGGGAGATTGGTCAGAAGGTCTCGTAGTGATTCAGTTTGATAATGGTGTTGAGGACATGATAATCAGCTTGCAAGAGTTATCAGGATTATGGTTGGTTCAGTGGGGGTAAAATGAACAGAGCGTCAATTGCAGGTAATTTTCATCAACATATAAAGCTCAACCAAGGGTATATGTATATGGAGAATAAGGGTTCAGTGGTTATTACATAATGAGGAGTTGGTAATAACTCAGTAAATTATGCAGTCATTGGAGGAATGTACGACAGAGAAGTCACTACAAAGACGTCAGTCCAGAGATGACCATGCAGTTATGATCAATTAATTCTCTACCAAAATTATGAGTTTAGTTTTGCAAGTTGTTACAGGAAAAGAGAATACTTCAAGATGGAGCTGTGATAGAGTTTCCTTAGTTCTTCTCTTTTGGATAATTCCAAGCTTGTGAAAACTTAACATATTATTAGATATTTAATATGTTAAGAGATAAACACCATAAGGAAATCTAGAATATGAAAAGGAAGTTTTCTAAGATTAGGTTTGTATTTTCCATATCCCACATGTTAAAGTGAATTGTCCTTTTCTATAAATATAGGTCTCATGGAGAGGCATTCAATAAGATCTAGGAGAGTAGATAGTAAGAGATCTAAGAGAAACATTGTGAGTTTTAGTTTGAGTAGTTTCTAAAGAAATATGAAAATGTGTTCTTATTATTCTTTGTTCCAAGAGATCCTTCAATTGGTATCAGAGCTTAATTTGATGCTTGAATTGGTATCAGAGCCTCAGATTGGAGACTCGATCTAAGCTTAAGTTGAAGCTTCGATCCTGGTGACTGCTAAGAGATCACGAACGCAAGATGGCGGAAGTGACTAGAGCTGCGCCACGCACGAAGGACCTTGGATCTGCATTTATCCAATGTCTGATGTTGAACTCGACAAACTATACACTTTGGTCGATGAGGATGAAGGTTATGATGTGTGTTCATGAAGTATGTGACACGATAGAACCTGGTTCGAAATGATGAAAACAAGAACTATGTGGCGATAGCTCTTTTTTTTCAGTTCGTTCCCGAAAACTTGATTCTCCAGGTGGGAGAACAAGAAACTTCTAAAGAAATCTGGAACGGCATCAAGTCACGGCAATTTGGAGCTGTTCGTGTAAGGAAGGTGTTGGAGTTGATCCATGAAGAGGATCAAAAGCCATATGAATGTCTCATATCGAAGAAACCTAATATCAAGCACTTGAGAATATTCAATTGTGTAACACACAAAGAAAGCGTGTGTGACGCGTCTCTAGCAGGGAAGCAAATCAGACAGTCATTCCCAAGTGTAACACACGGAGAAGGCGTGCATAAGACATGTCTCGTAGGGAAGCAAATCAGAGACTCGTAACTATGGCCATGGTTCATACATCAAATCAATTAGAATTATTGCATGGAGATTTGTGTGAAAGAATTACACCACCAACGCCAACAAATAATTGTGAGGCATTCTATCAGTTCAAAAAATTTCACTTCGATAGAGGAGAAGAGTTTGCCTCAGCTAAGTTCAATTTAGGTTGCACCGATAGAGGAGGAGATTTTTTCTCAGCTAAGTTCAATCTAGGTTGCACCGATAGAGGAGGAGAGTTTACTTCAGCTGAGTTGAAGATGTCGAACTACTTATGGGTTGAAGCTATGGTAGCCGAGTTGGGGTCTATCACAAGAAACAAGATATGGGAGCTTGTGGATAGACCGGCGGGACTGAAACCTATAAGGTTAGAGTGGATCTATAAGATTCAAGGAGCAGATGGAATCAAGATAAAGGAAGAAACTTATGCTGAAGGAATCATGTATGACACAAAGATAGAAGTGTGTAACACGACTCACGTAGCAATGGAGTCGAGTTTAAAGATCTCAAATGCTGAAGATGAACCAAAGATAAATGTTATTGAATACTGAAGAAGCATAGGATGTTTGAGGTATCTACTTCACACAAGACCAGATGTGTGTTACACAGTTGGTGTTCTAAGTCGATACGTGCAAACATCGGTTATTGAGCAGAAGGCCGACATCCTAACCAAGCCATTAGCAAGGATTAAGTTCAAGAAAATGAGGAGCTTAATTGGAGTTCAAGAAATTGATCTCCCTAATTCAAGTTGGAATTAAGGGGGTGATTGTTGGATTATTCCAAGCTTGTGGAAACTTAACATATTATTAGATGTTTAATATGTTAAGAGATAAACACAATAAAGAAATTTAGAATAGAAAAATGAAGTTTTCTATTAGATTAGGTTTCTGTTTTCCATATCCCACATGTTAAAGGGAATTGTCCTTTACTATAAATATAGGTCTCATGGAGAGGCGTTCCATAAGATCTAAGAGAGTAGATCATAAGAGATCTAACAAAAATATTGTGAGTTTTAGTTTTGAGTAGTTTTTAAAGCAATAAGAAAAAAATTACTTATTATTCTTTGTTCTAGAGATCCTTCTTTATCCAAATCAATCCACTAACTCAATCACAGTGAATGCAAAGGTATATATCGATTGATTAAAAAGGAATTACACTTTTGAATGTAGCAATTGAGAAACCGCTGGCCTAACCAAGACGATCTTCTCCTCAAGACCTGAGTCTCAACCAATTCCAAAAGCTCCTCTCCACAAGCCACAAACTTTTGATTTATATTTCTGTTGTTTATCTTAGAATCAAATACTCCAACGCTCTTAACTAAAATATAATAATTTCACATACTTTTTCCTTTTTTAAAAGGGTAAATTGCAATTCTACCACAAGTTTGATACCACTTTGTAAATTTACCTTTAATAAATGATAATTTTCAAAAACACCTTAATTTTTTTATGGAAATAGACATAATTAATTTTTCTAAATATTTATAAAAAAAATAGAAATTCAACCTCACCCCTTTAACACTAAACTCTAAACAATAATCACTAAATTATAAAACCCAAATGTTAATATATTTTTGATAATGTGTAATTTTGCAAAGTGGTACTTTATGCTATTTTGGCAATTTCTCTTTTTAAAATTAAGTAAATCTTTATTTTAATCAATTTTTTTTGTAAAAGACCACAAGACTAAGGGGGTGTCAGTGGGATTTGAATTTGTAATGATTGTTAAAATTCTTAAATTGTATTTTTATTGGTTATCTGATTTTAACATTCTTAATAAAATCTAGTGTTATTAGTCTAATGATTGTGTAATGACTTATAAAATCCATAGTTATTCAAAAAATTTGGTTTTTAATGATTCTATTATTCTATCAATTCTAGTGTTATTAAAACTTGGATTTTAGAAATTTTAGTTAATAAAACAAAACTTCACAAATCGTGCATATATCCTCAAGATTCTAAAAATCATTATATTATAACATTTTGATAAAAAATTAAATATGTAAAACTCTTTAGAACTCTTTCAAATTTAACAAATATGTATCAATCAAATCTACATGAATTGTATTCTCACTAATCCCCCTAAGACAAACTTGCATAATTATAATCCTAACTAGCACTATCCAAATTTGAACCCAGCGCCACCCGATAAAAATCGGATCCCTACTTTAAATTCTCCCAATTCGTGTAAGTAACATAATGTTTCACTCATTCTTTTCCGACTGTTCTATTCTTGAAATTTTGAACCTTCATCTCGAGATCATCTCCCACCAATTGAAATCGTAGTTGAATCAAAACCTTACTCATGTTGAATCAAGTTGACCTGAAGAATAAATAAAATAGGTCGAGTGGTGGTGGAGTAGAAACGGCTGTGGTCACATCTGAAACTGGTGAAGTAAGGAACGTCGCAAACCCAAGCACCATCGACAGATCTGTCGACCTGGAAACCGAGGAACCTCCCGAGATGCAGAAGAAACTGAAGAAAATTCAAGTGAGAAAGAGGGAGAGAAGGAATCTGGAAGAAATGACGAACAAGATGAAGAGAGAGTGGCGAAGGAATCCGAAGAGATCGAATCAGTGCCACAACATGAAACTGGGTCGCATGCAGAGGTAAGTAACTAGTAAGGATTTTGAAGAACTTATAAAACTAGGTGAAACTTGATTTGAATAGTACAAGTTTAAGATTGTAAAACTGTTACTGTATCGATTGTATAACTATGTAAACTAAGTTGAACATTAACTGTATTGATTATCTAAATTTGTGAAACTAAGGAAAGCTAAATCCTTATGATTCTATAACTATTTCCAACTTCGGGAAACTTTATGTTGATGGTTCTAATATGATGTTCTTGTTCCGTTTTCTTTTGAGTGCATCATCTAGATGACGAAGAAGAAGGCATGCAAACGCTGAAGCTGCACTTTCCTCCAAGCCAATATCAAAAGCGTTTAAAGTTTTCTGGAAAATGTTACATTGAGGCGGCGCTAAGTAATATAGAAACGATTTTGAGACCGAGGAGGTGGACTGGTTCATAGAGCACCCACAGTTCGAACATTTCTTCCATTTGAAAAACCTGAAGCATAAGTGGACGGGAATGTGGATTGTCGTTTTGTGATCATCTTGTGTAGCGAAGAAGTATGAGTTATGGTTTATTGTTAATGGTGTCCCAATCCGATACTCTCTCAAAGAACTCGGATTCATCTATGTACTATATTGCAATGATTATCTCCCGAACCATGAGATGTTGGGTGGTATATCCTTCAAGAATAAGTATTTTGAAGTGAAATGGTTACATACTTTGACGTGGAGCAGAAAAGGTTGGCAATGAAAGGAAAGTCATCTCAGGATTATCAAAAGATGGTTATTCTATACTTCTTAGTCAGCATCATCGTGGAAGGACGAAAGAGTGAGAGGGAACATCACATGTGGATACTTTCTTCCTGAAATTTGTTGATGACCTAGATGTGTGCCAAATGTTCCCTTGGGGACCGTATGCATTCGATCCAAACTTGAATGATGTATCTAACTTCTTGGAGAAGTGCGACGGGTTGTGCCGACGAGTTGGGTTTTTACAAGCCTTCATGTTCCTTTGGAGGTATTTTGATACTCTTCTTATACATAGGATAGTAAATATGTTATTTTTTTGTATTATGTAGTTGTTGGGCTGAGGCAATTCTAAGGTTTAGGAAAAAAAATCGAGAAATGGTGATTGGTGCACACGCTGATTGCCCGCGGATGTGCAAGATGCAATACAAAAACAAAGGTGGAACCAAATCATATAGTACGAAAAAATGAATGGGAAACTTGGTGAAACAAAGATAATTTATGTTTTATGTGTATTTGAATTAAGGTCAAACTTGGTGAAACTAAGGTAATTTGTATCTACAGGATATTGAGAGTACACTTAGATGTAAATTATAGAAATGAGAACACTTATCTTGTAGATATAATGGGAGTGGTCTTTGACATTGAAGCCCATTTGTTAAACTAAGGTAATTTATGTTCTATGTGTATCCGTCCCATGCATATGTGGCCTCCAAGACCGATATGTGTTAATTCTCCATTGGTGCTTTACTTGGAGAAGTAACTTCCATCAGTCAATGTTTTCACACACCCCGACTGTGACACCCCCGATATGGTCTAAGTACAAGTTGACTCGACCAGCCGTGCAACAATCAAACAAGAACATGCACAGCCAATCACTAGTAACTTAAACCAAACCGAGAGGCCACAATGTGTACCTCAACGATTAACCCAAAGTTCCCGGAATAGATCCAGGTACCTTAGGCCAATCGCCTAAGTACACATATCCTATTAGGTACAACCCGAGGCTTATCAACCCGACTGAGTAATACCAAATAGTTAGTTCATCCAGACAAGGACTAATATCATATGGAACTCGTACTTAAAGAAAAATTATTTAATACATTATATAATATTCTTACAAAAGCATCTTACAAATATTAATGATTAACCTAGAGGTTTTCGGTTAACAAACTTTATACATAGGATATATCAAAAATACTTAGCAAGGATAATAAAACTACCGCTGGATAATGTTGTTTCTTCTCGTCCTAGAGTTAAGGTCTCCCACTTATTGGTTACATGCATCACAAATGATCATGAGTAACTAGTTTACTTAGTGAGTCTAGTCATGTATCAATAGTATCCCGAGCAATCGACACCATTTGAATGCAGAGGAAATATATTCCTTAATTATTGTATAAATATAAGGCCTATCATTCCATCAATGTGAATCATATCTTAAACATCACCTCCATGTCACCCGCCATTCACTCATATATCAATACACTATATATATATATATATATATATATATATATATATATATATATATATATACTAGACCCGATAAACCACAAAGGCTAACCGAGCCTAGTGAGTTAGCATTACCATCATCCTCGAACGTCCTTATGAACATTCGAGACTGCATCGTCATGCAGTACACGGCCTCCAGGGTGATACCCCATCATCGTGTCTTCATGAACTTGTTCCATTCGCAGGACCAAGTCACGGTAATGCGGGGACTTTAGGGAAAGTGAATACGATAAGACTTCACATGATTCATACTCATATACTTAATAATATACTTATGTATTAGTACTTGAGAACAAGTACTAAGGCTCAGGATAAACCTCAAATAATAATTCATAATATTTCTTAAGTTTTTATAATATGTAAACACTTCGCAGTTTAATATAGTTCAAGAGACTTACATATGTATCACTCATAATCATTTATTTTACTCAAGCAACCCTCATTCATAACTTATCAATCATCTATCTAGACTCACCTTTGATAATATGAGATTGGCTAATGAAGACTAGAATCGAGCTCAAGGTAATCACACTCCACTTTACTTCTGATTTAGAATGTCCAGAAGGAAGGATCCGGTTGATCCCACCACTGACATAAAACAAAGCAGTTCGGTACACAAGATCATTAATCCAGCAGTTCGGTTTCGAAGAAGAACTTAAATCAAATCTTATAAGCTCGTTTAAGGACAAAGCTTAGCAGTTCAGATCAACTCAGACTAGATCAGTATATGAAAATTTCAGACCATAGACAGCTCGGCTCAGATCAATACTAAAAAAGATCAAATTGAGTTTAGTTCGGTTTAATTCAAGTCAATTCATAACAACTTAGCTAGTGGTTCCATGAGGTTGATTCAAACTGAAACTAAACAAGTTTGAACCTTAAAAAGCCATTGCAAATGATCCGTACAGTAGCTTAACCTATCACCATCCGGTTCTATTCAGACTGATCGGACAACAAGGGCGAAGGCCTTACCGGTTTTACTTCAGTGATGGATGAACTTGGTAGCTCACTCTCTTCATGCTAAGATCACGTTCTGACCTTCAAACAAAGAGATCAAGATTCTGTTCAACTCAGGACAGAACATAGCATAACTTAGGGTTTACATCAGACATGAAGCTTCCTCAAAACTGATCTGATTAAACTGATCCGAACAAACTGATTCAAGGTCTTACCGGTTCAATAATCAAGACTGATAAGTTGTGGACTGATCTCACGAATCTCCTAGACCAGATACAATTTTTCCAAACACCAGAGTCACTGATTCAAAGCACTCTTCTGATTTTTCTCTGATTTAGAAGGTTGGAAAGGGTCGTCCATGCTCAGATCTCTCTTCTGATTTTTCTCTGATTTTTTCTCTTAATTTTTGTCACAGATTTTTCTGTCTTCTTTCTCTCTTTCTCTCTAAACTCTTATGTCTGGTTTTTGCTCTCTGTTTCAGAACGTCAAGAGAAGAGAAGAAGATGTTTAATAGCATAAGAATTTGCTTCAGCTAAGGGTTTACTAAACACAAAGCAGGGCTGAGAGTGGACAGGTGGAGAGCTGCTTCATCACTCCCAGCAGTCAAGCTGCTTTCGTTTCCTTCACATGAAGAAAGCTTAACTCAGTCATGTGCTTCTCACATGTTCTGGTCCAGCAAGGAAGCAAGCATGCAGACAGGCAGCTTGTGACAATCACCTGATCATTTAAATGAAGCAAACAGGCAGGTTGGTGAAAGGCGCAAGACGGGTCAGAAACCATTCATGATGCTGGTCGATAATCTTTAAACAGTTTTTGACTAAAAATTTTCTCAACCTTTGAATCTCATCCTGCTTCGGCTATACCCGTCCAGATTGAATAAAATTCAACCAACATAATTAATACTCGACCAGAACTATTAAGAGAAGGCCTTTCAACCATATTACAGTCCCATCGTAACATTAATTCATTGGGTCGATTTTATTTTTAAATCTGATCGACCAACTCCGAACTAGTCGAGCGGAAATTTTCTCGACCAAAAATTGGCTCATGAGGGTTATTACATTCTATCTCTCTCCCCCCCCCTCCTCAAGAGAATTCATCCCCGAATTCTCAAAACATAGATATACGCACTTTGCTGAACACAGGAGTCGTTGCAAAGAGTTTAAGATAATCAGCTATGGGCTTAACCTCATCTTCTTATGTCAAAATAACTAATGGTTGGTTCCCCCAAATACTTGAACTTACAAAATTTTCTGATCCTCCAATCTTCTGATATGGTGCTCACCTATCCGCAAAGAACCTTTAGGAGAGGCGAAAATGGCTTGCAAGTTTTCTGGTGTCAGCAGTTCCTTCATACTTGGTCTGATATAAGCTTACGCAATATCAACTCATATATTTTAAAATGCATAATTGAAAGATGCTCTAGTCAACAGATAACCTTTTTAACTATGATAAAACTCAGTACTGACCAAATAACAGATTGCTGATTTTCCGATTTTTCAAAACCGATCATTTCTTTTATGTGTAGCCACTTTCAAGAAGAACCAAATTCATTACTGCAACACAACTCTCGTCAACTACAGCTTACATACTTCTTTGGTCAGCCTTGAGTATCTAAATACCATCACTTCTGAAATCTTCCTATCTGTCTTTCTCTTATATCCACAACATGGAAATACGAAACGATAGGTGATTTGCCATACGTGAAGGTTACATCTCGGGTCTTGTTGATGTCAACTTGATTAACCGTGAAACAATAAAAAAAGAACATGCACGATCAATCATGCTAACATGATTCAGACCAAGGGTGTGACTCTCAAATAGACACAGACACCCATTCCAAGAATGATTTCTCTTACAATCTTCAGTAAATTTATGATCTATCTGAGGCCCTCTTCATAAACTTCTGAACAACTCCAACCTCTCTAATGTTCCCCATAACCAAGTCTGGTCCTATTGCTTTCTGATTTCCTTCTTCTACCCAACAACTGAGGATCCAAAAGGTTTGTTTTTACCACGCTTGATTCACCAATTGAGTACTCTTGTACGACGACTCCAGACTTGCTGTATTGATACATCCTCTGATATCTTAACAACCTTGGCATTTCCATTTGCCTTATGGCCATAACTTTTCTTTCATTCATCAATCTCCCTCGGGGTTCACTTAACATCTCTTTTCTAATCATCATGCTTAACTTCAGGTAGGACTTGGGTTCCTTCTCCTACATCTCCTCTTACTGAATTTGTACATGGCACAATTCTCATACTATTCTCTGAAATTCTCTTCAATAATTTCCTTCCATGTTTTCCTTAAGTTTACATTCTTCAGTTGAGTTCATCAGATATAAACGAGTAAGCCATCTTGAGTGCTACTTGCAATCTTGAAGACTCTTCACTCTCTCCTTATAAGGGCAGCCAAATTCTTCTTCATGATTCTTGAGATCTTTCTCAATATCGACACGGAATTTCCTCTCCTCTAAGAATAAACAACTGCGTTTGCTTTTCGTAGGCTTCTTTGATTATTGAACACTTGTATCATTTCCCCATACTGAAATGGTTGTGAAATTTGATCTGCAACAAAACTGCAGCCAACTCCAGCTCATGCATCCGATAATTTACCTTATCCTTATTTAGCTCTCTTGATGCATAGACGATTACCCTATCGTCTTTCATCAGCATTCACCTAAGCCAACACAAATACGTCCATGCAATAGTATATGCCTGGTTAGGCTCATGCAAATCTAAGATATGTGTAGACGTAGAGACTTCCTCTAGCTGATTGCTTACTTCATCAATCATTTTACTCCATTCCAAGGTAACGCCATTCTCAGTCGATAAGCTTAGAAGTTGATATGGTTTCTAACTCTTGAAAAACCTTCTGATGGTAACTAGCCAATCCAAAGAACTTTGAATCTCAATAACAGAGATTGGACACGACCATTTTGTAATAGTAGCGCTCTTTTCTAAATCTGCATAAACTCTTTGTTCTAACACTCACTGTCTTAAGAATCTAACTTCCAATTACCAGCAGCAACATTTACTTAATATTGAAACGTCCATCGAACGTCCTTGAAATAAAACTGCACCTTGCGACCGATCTTAACCACTCTTCAATTCTAGAACTTGATACTTGACCCTGATGGTCACGTCCTTGAATTAACTATAGTCAAACATAACCGCAAACTCTAGTTCTTCTTCTTTACCACTTACATGGGTACACTCCATGGCAAAGAACTAAATCAAACGAAACCTTTCTCCAAACAAATCTTCTATTTTCTACTTTGCTCGATTAGAACCACTTGCGCAGATGTCTAGACTATTGCAGAGAATCCAAGTTCATGATGAATACTGAATAGGTTACTTATAATTATTTACAATCCTTCCAGCGCCTTAAGCAGATCTTTGAATTCTCTAATTATCGGACTATCCTCTATACTCTGCTCCTTTTGATCTTCTACTTTCCCAATGATAAGAATAATGGAATACACTACTTCACCTTTTCCCAAAAGGAAGTCAACTCCCCAGACTGATATGAGTGATGATCCAACACTTAGTAGAATACCACTGTAAACCAACAGTGATTGGTCTTCTCCCAAAGACTTCGTTCCTCAACAACTTCCTAATTGAGCTCGGTAACTAGATAGCCAATCTCACTCTAGATAGAAACAAACCGCTCTAATGGAAGTACTAAGGAATGGGGATGGCATACAAAGGCATACCGTAATTCTAAATGGCAGCCAGTACTTCCACGAACAAGAATGGTATACTTTAATTCACCAAAGTGAATCCTCCCTAAAACTATGACACTACTTGAGAACTACATCTATGTGTTGTTCCCGAATCATACACAATATAGGCGGAAAAATCCGTCCATAGAAAAGGTCTCTTAAGACACCTTGATCACACTTCCACTTATTTATTTAATTATTCATAATTTTTTAAAAAATTAACACAACACATAATGGAATAAAAAGCAAACCTGTGATTGGACCTTTTAGAAGTTTTCACGGTCCAGGCAACTAAAAAATGTAGGCTCTACCCATATAGCCAAACACTTGGTTAGAGTTTATCAACAAGTGGTACCCTAGGTATAGGTAAAAGGTATCGGGTAACTTCATGGACAAGGGTAGAATTAAATCCTTACTTTTCAGAGGACGACCAAAGTGTGAATGACCTAAACGATCCAGGATTTATCCACTTGATCAATCATGACCATCATGTCCTCCCTAGCCACAACCATAACAACTCAGGGTCCTCGGTCTTGATCTAATGAAACGTCCAACCAAAATAATCTCCATCGACTTCCTTGATTCCTTCCCTAAAACTGACCTTCGATCTGAACATGAAAGCCTTTAGACAGTCAAAATGGCACGAAGAATCTTCCTTGTCAGTAACAGCTTCCTTAACTTACACGTCATACTATATTGTCTCCTCAAAGCTCTTAAGCACTACAATCATTAGTTACTCCAATTGTTTGGGATAAATCCCCAAAGAATGTCCTTATGATCTTTGGCTCATCCTCCAAACCAAAATGGGTTAATCAGATTCACTTGACCTCAACCTTCTGGCGGAAACTTCTCACTATGCTAACTCCATAAGTGGAATCTCCAATCGATCTCATGCTTTGGGTAGAAAACACTCCATCTTGAACTCTTAAGAGAAATCTGTCTAACTTGGACTAACATTCCCAAAATAATGCTTGACGCTTAACGACTAACTCACTGCATCCTTCTTGATATTGTCTCCTTCCATGTCCTTCTTGCAATCCTCGAAACAATGGGCCATGTCAGTCGTCTGCTCCCAATGTTGCATTTGAAATCTTCCTCAATCCAAAGTCTCCATCGAATGTTTAGTCCTTCCTCAGTATCTTGTGGTCCCAACTTCTTTATCCTCTTCACAAACTTGAAGATTTATTGTTGCAGTGGAATGGTGCTGGTGCGTCCATCGTCTTGTACTATACTCAAACTATCTCCTCCACCAACGCTAAGCTTGAAACAAATGCTGAATCAATCATGCTTGTACGGCTCTGGTGCTGGTACGTCTCAACATAAGATGGAAAAACTTGAGCAGCCGGAAGAAGAAGTCCATCTTGGTGATCATGAGCAGTCAAATCGCCCTAAACCAGATCATTCCAAACAACGCCGCTTTGACATCAAAAACACATGAATCCGGTGATGCATTCAGTGGGTCTACACTGTCCAATATATACCTCTCTGAAATATATCCATACTAGAACCCAAAAGCATGGCAGGGAAAGCATGAAGATACCAAACCCAAGCGTGACTAGTTCAATACCGGAAAATACTATCGACTCTGTTGAGCATGTGTTAGTGCATCTTCTATGAAAGAACACGGTAAGGTAACTACCCATGACTATCTATCCTAAGATGAAGGAATCAGCCAGCATATCCTAGCTATCCTTGCGACTCATTTTGACTCGAAAAACATTTGAAACAAGTCCCACTCTAGCATCGTATAACCATGCTCTGATACCACCTTTGTGACACCCCCGATCTGGTCTAAGTACGAGTTGACTCGACCAGCCGTGCAACAATCAAACAAGAACATGCACAGCCAATCACTAGTAACTTAAACCAAACCGAGAGGCCAAAATGTGTACCTCAACGATTAACCCGAAGTTCCCGGAATAGATCCAGGTACCTTAGGCCAATAGCCTAAGTACACATATCCTATTAGGTACAACCCGAGGCTTTTCAACCCGACTGAGTAATACCAAATAGTTAGTTCATCCAGACAATGACTACTATCATATGGAACTCGTACTTAAAGAAACATTCTTTAATACATTGTATAATATTCTTTCAAAAGCATCTTACAAAATATTAATGATTAACCTCGAGGTTTTTGGTCAACAAACTTTATACATAGGATATATCAAAACTACTTTGCAAGGATAGTAAAACTACCCCTGGCTAATGGTGTTCCTTCGCATCCTAGAGTTAAGGTCTCCCACTTATTGGTTACCTGCATCACACATGAGTCATGAGTAACTAGTTTACTCAGTGAGTCTAATCCTGCACCCCCAACACATATCAATAGTATCCCGAGCAATCGACACCATTTGAGTGCAGAGGAAATATATTCCTTAATTATTGTATATATATATAAGGCCTATCATTCCATCGATGTGAATCCTATCTTAAACATCACCTCCATGTCACCCGCCATTCACTCATATATCAATACACTATATATATATATATATATATACTAGACCCGATAAACCACATAGGATACCCGAGCCTAGTGAGTTAGCATTACCATCATCCTCGAACATCCTTATGAACATTCGAGACTGCAACGGCGTGCAGTACACGGCCTCCAGGGTGCTACCCCATCATCGTGTCTTCATGACCTTGTTCTATTCGCAGGACCAAATCACGGTAATGCGGGGACTTTAGGGAGAGTGAATACGATAAGACTTCACATGATTCATAATCATATACTTAATAATATACTTATATATTAGTACTCGAGAACAAGTACTAACGCTCGGGATAAACCTCAAATAATAATTCATAATATTTCATAAGTGTTTATAATATGTAAACACTTCGCAGTTTAATATAGTTCAAGAGACTTACTTATGTATCACCCATAATCATTTATTTTACTTAAGAAACCCTCATTCATAACTCATCAGTCATCTATCTAGACTCACCTTTGATTATATGAGATTGGCTAACGAAGACTAGACTCGAGCTCAAGCTAATCACACTCCACTTCACTTCTGATTCAGAACGTCCAAAAGGAAGGATCCGGTTGATCCCACCACTGACCTAAAACAAAGCAGTTCGGTACACAAGATCATTAATCCAGCAGTTCGGTTTCGAAGATAAACTTAAATCAAATCTTATCAGCTCGTTTCAGGAAAAAGCTTAGCAGTTCAGATCAAGTCAAACTAGATCAGGATATGAATATTTCAGACCATTAACAGCTCGGCTCAGATCAGTACTAGAAAAGATCAAATTGAGTTCAGTTCGGTTTAATTCCAGTCAATTCATAACAACTTAGCTAGTGGTTCCATGAGGTTGATTCAAACTGAAACTAAACAAGTCTGAACCTTACAAAGCCTTTGACAAATTATCCGTGCAGTAGCTTAACCTATCAACATCCGGTTCTATTCAGACTGATCGGACAACAAGGGCGAAGGCCTTACCGGTTTTACTTCAGTGATGGATGAACTTGGTAGCTCACCCTCTTCATGCTAAGATCACGTCCTGGCCTTCAATAAAAGAGATCAAGATTCAGTCCAACTCAGGACAGAAAGAGCATAACTTAGGGTTTACATCAGACATGAAGCTTCCTCAAAACTGATCTTATTAAACTGATCCGAACAAATTGATTTAAGGTCTTACCGGTTCAATAATCAAGACTGATAAGTTGTGGACTTATGTCACGGATCTCCTAGACCAGATACAATTTTTCCAAAACTAGAGTCATTGATTCAAAGTACAAGAAGGTTGGAATGGGTCGTCTATGCTCAGATCTCTCGTCTGATTTTTCTCTGAATTTTTCTCTTAATTTTTGTCACAGATTTGTGTGTCTTCTTTTTCTCTTTCTCTCTAATCTTTTCTGTCTGGTTTTTGCTCTCTGTTTTAGAACGTCCAGAGGAGAGAAGAAGATGTTTTATAGCATAAGAAGTTGTTTCAGCTGAGGGTTTACTTAACACAAAGCAGGGCTGAGAGTGGAAAGGTGGAGAGCTGCTTCATCACTCCCAGCAGCCAAGCTGCTTTCCTTTCCTTCACATGAAGAAAGCTTAACTCAGTCATGTGCTTCTCACATGTTCTGGTCCAGCAAGGAAGCAAGCAAGCAGACAGGCAGCTTGTGACAATCACCTGATCATTTAAATGAAGCAAACATGCAGGTTGGTGAAAGGCACAAGACGGGTCAGAAACCATTCTTGATGCTGGTTGATAATCTTTAGACAGTTTTTGACTATAAATTTTCTCAACCTTTCAATCTCATCCTGCTTCGGCTATACTCGTCCAGATTGAATAAAATTCGACCAACATAATTAATACTCGACCAAAACTAATAAGAGAAGGCCTTTCAACCACATGACAGTCCCGTCGTTACATTAATTCATCGGGTCGATTTTATTTTTAAATTTGATCGACCTACTCCGAACTAGTCGAGCGGAAATTTTCTCGACCAAAATTTCATTGGCTCATTAGGGTTATTACACTGAATTCCCACATAAAGGGGTTAGACAAATTAAATGGTGCATCATCCTAACACGCTCATCAGTTTCCACTGTACCATATCTCCCACGTGATGCAACTGATTAGCTTTATTCAAAATCACACACTGATCCACTGATAGAGTCAAAGGTCTATGTCACATCAATTCAATGAAACAAGTGAAAAAAATTAACCACACCACTAAGAACTACGAAAGCTTCCCTTTGTAGAATTGCACCATCTTTTCTAAACTCCAATTCTGAGTTATTTGGAAATGTCTTACATTTTCACTTATGTTTCACTTGAAATATCGCAGCACCATGCACCAACTGTACGCCTCCTTTCAAGATTTGTGGCAAGACTCTTAGGCCTGCGCAAGCTCCCTTTGGAAACCATCCTCTTTATCAGGAATACTCACCAAAGCCTCAGAACAATCCTTTGAAACAAAACACGTTTCCTTGTTCTTCTCCACACGTTTGCAGTGCGTTCTCATCTTATACTTCAACAACAACGGCTTCTTTATTTTCTGTAACCAAACAACCTTTTCTGTATTCTCCCTTTCCAAACGTTGAAGCTGATTGTAAAGTCTCATCTTTTTTATCTTTGCAAATTTATACTTAAACTGCTAAGACTTGGGAGAAAACCTTTGCTTCAGCTTACGTTCCCGTTTGTGTCCTATAAGAAGCTTTATCTCAAACCGCTTGAAAACAGAATTTGTTGAGCGGACACGTGATAACGGTGTAAACTCATTCTCCTTCTGGAGTAAAACATATGATTCTGCCCAATAATGAGCACACATATCACTGCGAACTTCAGAAGGTGAGATAGGAAACACAAAGCGAGAATGTAACTCCAAGGATGAATTGGAACAAGTCCACGATGTTACTTGACCTTCCTCACATTTTGGGCTCTCCACTGTATTAAGTTGCAGAAAACTAGCCGTTGTATGCGATTCATTTGGTTCAATTAAATCAGTTTTCTCAAATGGGGTGACAGATGCTCTCACACAACTCAGTGCTTCCTCTTGAATACTTTCATGAACCAATTCTGTCTTGAGCATTAATCCTGAAGAATCCATAACCTCCTCGTTTTGCATTATTAATGAATCACAATCATCATATTGCATAGTAAGATCTTCAACACAAGGCCATAATATGGCTCCATTAATGCATTGGAACATGTCTCAGATGGTGCTTGAAGGTCTTCATTGCTTGTACGCTCAACTTGTTGAAACTTAGGAACAAAAACATGATGATACCATTGACTCATTTTCCCAAAGCTGTGATAGATACTGTCTCACAACTTGATTCATCAACGAGTTTCTTTTGGATCAGCTTGTCTGATGAAGAACCATTCTGATCTGGTGCAAATCGATCCACCGGTCGTCTTTTAAAATTTAACCAATCCATGAGTTCACCATTGGTCAGTTCTTCCTTATACCAATCATATCCTGCTCCTTCAAAATCGTAGACTATAGAGATATAGATATATATTAGTGATAAGGATAACTTATGTTTCATAGTTATCTATACGTATATTCCCCTAAGGAATAGGATAACTTCTCTTGTATATAAACACTGCCTTGTACATGAATATAGATACGATTTACACATTATTTCATGGTATCAGAGCAGAGCCGATCCTTGACATAAATTTTTCGGTTTCTTCTCCTACCTACTTCCGCTTACTAAACATCTTTTAAACTACTATGGCCACCAATTCTTCTACTGCGTCTTCTACAAACGCGTCTTCTACGTCTACCAACATGGAAAGCTCGTCTACAGATCTTTCTTATGCTCTACATCCCTCGGACAACCCAGGTTCTCTAATCACACCTGTATTACTTCGAGGGGATAACTACTCTGAATGGGCAACGGAGCTTTGGAACTCTCTCCAAGCAAAGCAAAAGATAGGGTTTATTGACGGAACTATACAAAAACCGTCGTCTAATCCTGATCTTGCTTGATGGACATCTACTAATTCTATGATCGTTGGCTGGATTCGTACCTCTATCGATCCACAAGTTCGATCAACTGTTTCTCATGTCCCGGATGCTGCAAAACTATGGGACTCTCTCAAACGACGTTTCTCGGTGAAGAACAGTGTTCGTAAACATCTTCTCGAAAACGAAATTACAAATTGTAGACAGAACGGCCAGTCTGTCTTGGACTACTACGGTCGCCTCTCTAAACTATGGGAAGAGCTTCAGACATTCAAATCTGTTGTTACATGTACCTGCGAAGCCTCCACTGATCTTGAGAAAGAACGGGAAGATGCTAAGGTTCACAAGTTTCTGTTCGGACTTGATCATACTCGTTTCAGTACAATTCGCTCTCAGATTATCGATGAAGACCCTCTACCGGATCTTAATGTTGTTTACTCTCGAGTTATTCGAGCAGAGCAGCATCTCAACAACATACGTTCTGTTGAAACTACTCAAGACGCATTGGGATTCTCTGCTAAAACAGAACCAACATTACCACCGTCGCAGTCTACGGTTGCAGCTGTGAACTCGCGCAATCGGGATCCAAACCGATCATGCACTCACTGCAAGCGCACAGGACATGATATCTCTGAATGTTTTATACTCCACGGCTATCCAGATTGGTTTCTCGAGCAACAACGTACAACTTCGCGTGGTTCTTCGGGTCCAAGCAACAGGGGTCGTGGTCGTTCTTCAAACACTACAGGACGGGGACGAGGACGTATGAACTCAGCCTCGGTTTCGGCTGGTTCCACCGCTGCGACATCCTTTTCTCCTGATCAGATTACAGCTCTCATCAACCTACTACAGAATCAACAATCTCAACTCTCTACAGATCGTCTATCGGGTAAAACAAAACTTTCAGACATTATACTCGACACCGGTGCCTCTCACCATATGACAGGAGATCTGTCATTACTACATAATGCCGTCGACATTATACCTTCTGCAGTGACATTCCCCGATGGAACTGCCTCTCGAGCTACTAAGATTGGCACTTTGCCACTTAATAAAGATTATCTACTTCTTAATGTCTTATATGTTCCGAATTTCAACTGCACTTTGATTTCGGTTTCTCGACTACTCAAACAGACAGGGTGCATTGCTACTTTTACTGATACACTATGTGTTTTACAGGACCGTTTTACGAGGACCCTGATTGGAGCCGGTGAAGAGAGAGAGGGTGTCTACTACTTCAAAGGTGTCAGAGTCGCACAAGCCAACAAAATCACCAAGGCCAAGTTATCTCCTATGGTTTTATGGCATCAACGACTTGGACATCCTTCTTACAAAGTGCTTTCTACATTACCAGTGTTTAATAGTTTAAAGTTGGATTTTAGTGATACGCATTCCTGCGATATTTGTTTTCGTGCTAAACAAACACGATCAGTTTTTCATGAGAGTTCGAATAAAGCTTTACAGCCTTTTGCCTTAATCCACTGTGACGTTTGGGGACCATATAGAACACTTTCTTCGTGTGGAGCAGCTTATTTCTTGACCATCGTTGACGATTACTCTAGAGCTGTATGGATATATCTAATGTTGGAAAAATCAGAAGTCCAGAGATTAATCAAAAACTTTTGCGCTATGAGTGAGAAACAATTCAGTAAACCAGTTCGAACTGTTCGTTCTGATAACGGATCCGAATTCATGGTGCTCTCATCCTACTTTCGACAACAAGGAATTGTACACCAAACCTCGTGTGTTGATACTCCTCAACAGAACGGCAGAGTCGAACGTAAGCACCGCCATATCCTTAACATCGCTCGTGCATTACTCTTTCAGGCTAAGCTTCCAGTCAAGTTTTGGGGGGAGAGCATATTAACCGCGGTTCATCTGATCAATCGCACACCTACACCTCTACTTGACGGCAAAACTCCTTACGCATTACTACATGGCTCCGATCCATCCTACGATTCATTACGAACATTTGGTTGTCTATGTTATGCTCATAGGCGTCCACGTAACAAAGACAAGTTCAGTGATAGAAGTCGTAAGTGCCTCTTTGTTGGATATCCCTTTGGGAAAAAGGCTTGGAAGCTATATGATATAGAGACTAATGAATTCTTCTCAAGCCGTGATGTAGTATTTCTTGAGGATCAGTTCCCTGGAGTTGCAGATTCTAATTATGTAACCCCGCCTATCTTTGCTCAGGATCCTACTGTGGATGATTGGTTATCACCTATTGCACCACTGTTACCTCCTTCTCCGGTTGTTCCTACTACACCTGAGACGCATGTGACGTCTTCCTCTGAGACACCAGTTACCTCTGCGCCTACCACTGAAACTAATCCTACTACTATCACTCCTACCACTGCTACACCGCATAGTACTCAACCATCTGATACAAGTCCACCATCGTCACCTTTGGCTCAGACCCCTTCTACGGCTGAACCAGTGGGTAGCTCATCTCCGGGCTTACCCGAATTACTTGGTCGTGGTCGTCGCGTGACTAAACCATCAGTCCTTTTGAAAGACTTTGTCATCCATGCTTCTCAACTACACTCACCCCTCTCTCTCGACACACCGACCTCCTCTCTTGGTTCTTCTAACTCGATCCCAGGTACTACACCGTATCCCATCTCATCGTTTCTCTCTAAGGCTGATTTTTCTCCAGGTCATACGGCTTTCATCGCAGCCATTACATCCAACTCTGAACCGACCAGTTTTAAACAAGCTAGCGAGGAAGATGTTTGGAACGACTCAATGGCAGATGAATACACAGCTCTTGAGCTAAATCATACATGGGACGTTATGAAACTCCCTCCTGGCAAAAAGGCCATTGGTTCACGATGGGTTTACAAAAATAAATATCATGCGAATGGAACATTATCTCGTCGGAAGTCACGTCTTGTGGCTCAAGGTAATCGTCAACGCGAAGGCCTTGATTATACTGACACTTTCGCTCCTGTTGCAAAACCATCTATGGTACGTATTCTTCTTCAGATTGCCGCCGCAAAGAAGTGGGAGATCCATCAAATGGATGTTCATAACGCGTTCTTACACGGTGATCTCAATGAAGAAGTTTACATGAAATTTCCTCCAGGTTTCGAACATCCTGATCCTACCATGGTTTGTCGCTTACGAAAATCAATATATGGTCTTAAACAGTCACCTCGGTGCTGGTTCGCCAAACTCAGTACAGCCTTGAAGACTTATGGCTTCCAACAAAGTAAAGCTGATTACTCCCATTTTTTATTCACTAAAGGCACTTCGGTTATTCATGTTTTAGTCTATGTCGATGATTTTGTCATCGCAGGCAATGACCTCTCCTTTATCCAGCAGTTTAAGAATTATCTTCATCAATGCTTTCATATGAAGGACTTAGGCAAGCTTAAATATTTTCTTGGGATCGAGGTAGCACGGAGCAATGAAGGTATTTTCATCTCTCAGCGCAAATACGCGTTAGATATCATTGCCGAGACAGGGTTACTTGGTGCTAAACCTTACGCCACTCCTATCGAGCTGAATCATCAGCTTGCTGTTGCCAAGGGTCCTTTGCTGCAACGACCTGAGGCTTATCGACGATTGGTTGGTCGTCTTATATATCTTACCTTTACTCATCCTGAGCTTTGTTATGCAGTGCACATTCTATCTCAGTTCATGACGGCACCACTCGAAGCTCATTGGGACGCTGCTTTGCGTGTCGTACGTTACCTTAAGGGTTGTCCTGATCAGGGCATCCTTCTCCGTGCCGACTCTGATCTTACTATTACTTCCTATTGTGACTCTGATTGGAATGCTTGTCCAACTACTCGGCGTTCACTCAGTGCTTATATTGTTCTTCTTGGTTCTTCGCCAATTTCTTGGAAAACTAAGAAACAAAATACAGTTTCAATGTCATCTGCTGAAGCTGAGTATCGGTCTATGTCTTATGCTCTCAAGGAACTGAAATGGCTGAAGAAATTGCTTCTCTCCTTTGGTATTGGTCACGACAAGCCAATGCGACTTTTCTGCGACAGCAAATCAGCCATCCATATTGCCGCTAATCCAGTCTTCCACGAGCGCACCAAGCATGTTGAATCAGATTGTCATTTGGTTCGTGACGCAGTCCAAGATAACCTCATTACAACTGAACATATCTCTACAAAAGACCAGCCAGCCGACCTTCTCACTAAAGCTTTACCCTCTACTACATTTTCCTACTTATTGTCCAAGTTGGAGATTCAAGTTCTTTCACCTCCAACTTGAGGGGGGGTATAGAGATATAGATATATATTAGTGATAAGGATAACTTATGTTTCATAGTTATCTATACGTATATTCCCCTAAGGAATAGGATAACTTCTCTTGTATATAAACACTGCCTTGTACATGAATATAGATACGATTTACACATTATTTCATAGACACCAAATTAAGTGTATGGCTTCGCTGTATTGGACAATTTAAAGAATCGCTCTGCTTTGCAGATCCAACAGTACGACATTGAGCCATCAAAAATTGGAAATTCGATCTGGTTCAACAAGCTATCACTACTAGCAAACACATGAGGTTGTGAATTCGAAGGTTCTCCGATCTCTTTGCCACTTGACTTTTTCAGTGCCTTACAACTTTGATCTTCCTCCAATAGGATGTTGATTCTTTCAGGATCATCATACCGTCCAAACCAGATCAACAAACTTTGCTTCAACTCGTCCCAGGTTTCGAAAATCCTGATCGTCATTCTTCGAAGAAACCAATCTCGAGCTTCACGTTCCATGATGCTTCGAGTGAAATTCAGTTTATCATCATCATCCGTAAATTGTTCCCGATCAAAACTCAATCAGCCACTCAATCCACTCTAGCAGATCATCTCTGGTGAAGATTGGGATCTCTATACTCTCTGCCGTCATTTCCTACGTCACGACACCATGCTTCGAATGGCTCACCGCATCATCATACCGTCCAAACCGGATCAACCAACTCAATCAAAGTGAATGTAGGGGTATATATCGATTGATTAAAAAGGAATTACACTTTTCAGTGTAGCAATTGAGAAACCGCTGGCCTAACCAAGACGATTTTCTCCCCAAGACCTGAGTCTCAACCAAATCCAAAAGTTCCTCTCCACAAGCCACGAACTTTTAATTTATACTTCTGTTGTTTCTCTTAGAAAAAAATGCTCCAATGCTCTTAACTGAAAAAAAAATTCATATACTTCTTTCTTTTTAAAAAACAAATTAATAAATCTTTATTTTAATTGAAATTATTTGTAAAAGACAACGCGACTAAGACAAACTTGCATAATTACAATCTTACCTAGTACTATCCAAACATGAACCCAGCACTGCTCGATAAAAATCAGATCCTTACTTTAAATTCCCCCAAGTTCGTGTAAGTAACTTAAGGTTTCACTCATTCTTTTTCGACCGTTCTATTTATGAAATTTCAAACCTTCATCTCAAGAGCATCTCCCACCAATTGAAATTGTTGTTGAATCAAAACCCTGCTCATGTTGAATCAAATCGACTCAAAGCATAAAGAAGACGGGTCGAGCGGTGGAGGAGTGGAAATGGTTGTGGTCACATCTGAAACCAGTGAAGTAAGGGACGTCGTAAACCCAAACACCATCGACAAATTTTTCAACCCAGAAACCAAGGAACATCCCCCAGATGCAGAAGAAAGTGAAGAAAATTCAAGTGAGAAAGAGGGAGCGAAGGAATCTGGAAAAATATGTCGAACAAGATGAAGAGACAGTGGCGAAGGAATCCACAGATACCGAATCAGTGCCATAACACGAAACTGAATCGCATGCAGAGGTAAGTAACTAGTAAGGATTTTGTAGAACTTATAAAATTGGGTGAAAGTTGATTTGAATAGTACGAGTTTGAGATTGTAAAACTGCTATTTTATTGATTGTATAACTATGTAAAACTAATTTGAACATCAGTTGTATCAATTGTTTAAATTTGTGAAACTAAGGAAAGCTAAATCCTTATGATTCTATAACTAAGTCCAACTTCGGGAAACTTTATGTTGATGGTTTTGATATGACGTTCGTGTTCCAGTTTTCTTTTGAGTGCAGCATTTAGATGACAAAAAAGAAGGCATGCAAACGTTGAAGCTGCACTTTCCTCCAAGCAAATATCAAAAGGGTTTAATGCTAAAGATGGTTGTTCTTTACTTCTTAGCCAACATCATCGTCGGAGGACGAAAGAGTAGAGAGGGAGCATCACATGTGAGCAGTTTCTTCCTGAGAGTTGTTGATGACCTAGATGTGTGCCAAACGTTTCCTTGGGAACACTATGCATTGGAGCAAAACTTGAAGGATGTATATAGCTTCTTGGAGAAGTGCGACGGGGTTGTGTCGACGAGATGTTCCTTTGGAGATATTTTGAAACTCTTCTTGTACATAGGATAGTAAATATGTTAATTTGATGTTAATGTTTTTTGTTTTGTGTAGTTGTTGAGCTTTGAGGCAATTCCAAGGTTGAGGAACAATTTCTCAGAAACGGTGATTAGGGCACACACTGATTGTCTGTGGATGTGCAAGATGAAGTACAAACGCAAAGGTGCAACCAAGTCATACAATCTGAAAGAAATAAATGGGAAACTTGGTGAAACTAAGGTAATTCAAGTTTTATGTGTATTTAAATTAAGGTCAAACTTGGTGAAACTAAGCTAATTTGTATCCACAAGATATTGAGAGTACACTTAAATGTAAGTTATAGAAGTGAGAACACTTATCTTGTAGATATAATGGGAGTGGTTTTCGACATGGCACTACAAGAAAACACCTCGATTCCTAGGGACATTTTCCTTGGAATGTCGTCGGAATCAAGCGATTCCGACGATATTCCGAACAAAAAGTCCCTCGGAAAAATCTCCTCGGAATCACAGTATTCGTCGGAATTTCCTCGGAATATTCCGAGGACATTCCGACGGACAAAATTCCGAGGACATTCCGAGGAAGCTTTTCGATGGAACCATTGGTCGGAATTCCCACGGAAATTTCCGAGGGAATAAATTACTCGGAATTTTCCCAGGAAGCAATCCGTCGGGATATTCCGAGGACTTCTAACCCTCGGAAATTCCGAGGAAAGACGTTCCTCGGAATAATCCGACGGATTGTCTTCCTGAGAATATACCTAGGAAATTCCGAGGAATGGTATCTCTCAGAATATTCCGAGGAATATCATTCCTCGGAATATTCGTAATATTTAATTTTTTAAAAATAATATAAATTTATTTTTTAAAATTAAAATTCGAAAATAAAATTAAATTTTTTTAAATTGAAAATTGAAATTCAAATAAAAAACATAATATAGATAATGTTAAAAAGTAATATTCAAAACAGAAAATTCAAAACAGAAATTCAAAACAGAAACAAGAAATAAAAAAAACTACTCCTCGTCGTCGTCGGCGTCGTCGAAGTTATGGTCTGAGAATTTCTTCAAGAACGCCTCCATCATCCTCTCACTCCGCCTCTTTTCTGCCTTACTAGCAGCCTCTTGAGCCGCCATCTTCGTCTCCAACATAGCGATGCGGTCATCTTTATCCTTCAGTTGATCTATCAGCATAGGATCAACTGGCACCTGGGATGTAGAAGGAATCGGCTTGGATCGACGACCCAAACCGACCAAACGTCCCTTCTTCTTTGGAATCGCCTGAAAAAGAAAATTTAAAATTATAATCATAGAAAAAAGATTATAAAATAAATAAATGAATTGAATATTTAGAAAATATCTTACCGATACAAGAAGCTCGTCGATTTGAATTTTGGAGAGGGCAGTCGATGCAGTGGATGTGGAGTCGAGATCGGCCTGGATCTGGGAGAGACGGGCCTCTTCGTCTTCCCTCATACTGTCCACCAGGGAGACCACTTCCTGCGCAAGACCGTCATCAATCTGGCCCGTTGTCTTGTTGGTGTGGATCCTCTTGTACAAATCGTAATCACCCACGGTCTCGCCATCATTTTCTTCTGCCTAGGAAAATACATAAGTTAAAAAAAAAACATTAGAATCCAGAAAAATAAAATATTTAAAATTTAGAAGAAAAGGAGTTTCAACTTACCAATTTGTCTGCGAGAGTGGGAATAGACTGAGCACCCAAATTGTGCACGAAGATGCCCTTCCCGCCACGACCGCTCTTGCGTTTGGTGGAGTTGGTGTTAGAGATCTCCTTCGTCTCGGTCTTGTTCCAATGGATACACAACTCCTGCCAGACCGTCGTGTTAATCGACTTTGGGACCTTTTAATGAAAAAAAAATATGAAAAAGTTAAATAGAATGAAAAATATATTAGTAAAGTAAAAAAGATAGTACCTTATTCTTGAGCCACTTCTGCTTCCACTCATATATTTGTCTTCCATAGTTCTCCATACACTTATGGACGAAGGCGTTACGGATGAACGTCGTGTTATCGGGATACCAGGTGAACTCTTGCTGGAAAAAAAACATGATTAGTAAAAATATAATATTAAAGAAAAAAAAGAAATTTAAAAAAGTTAGAATTCTTACAGCAAACTGACAAAACTCCTTCTCGTTGTCAGGCATCACCGAGAAGGTTTTGTATCCCCTCCTGAGGTCGGAGTACATCATCCTGTTGATCCAAGCGCTGATCCCGTTATGGGATCGGTCGAACCTAATATTAGAAACAAATTATTAATAATGAATCAAATTTTTAAAAGAAAGAAAAAAAAACTTTCACTTACCAAGTCTGTCCGTGTCCCCTAGGATACTAAATGAGATAGGGGAGATGCTCACGACCTGGCTGTTGCACCAGCTGTGCAACAGACATCACTCCTGGAGCGACAGGAGGCTCGGGAATGTCCGGAAAGTCGTGAACGACAGGAGGAGCCTCATCAGCAATCGGAGGAACCGCCTGATGAACCGGAGCGGGATGGATGTTCTGCGATGATGAAGAGGAACCCCGAGACCGGTTGGACGAAACCCGAGAAGGGGTCGTCGAAGGAGCACGGCCTCGCGGTGCGGAACGACGAGGTCGAGCCCTCGTACTCTGCTCACCAGAATCCCTATAATTTTTTTAAAATAAAGATTTAAAATTAGTTTTTAAAAATATAAATGAAAATTAAGTATTAAAAGAATATTTAAATTAATATAGAAATAATTAAAAAATAAATTTTTTATAAAAATACAAAAATAGTTTCATTTATAAATTATAAAAATGGCTAAAATAATTATTAAATTACTTTTAAACTTACTATTAAATTATAAATTATAAAAATATTTATAAATTATAAAAATGGCAAAAATAATTATTAAATTACTTTTAAACTTACTTATAAATTATAAATTACTTTTAAACTTACTTATAAATTATAAATTATAAAATATTTATAAATTATAAAAATATTTATAAATTATAAAAATGGCTAAAATAATTATTAAATTACTTTTAAACTTACTTATAAATTATAAAAATTATTTTAATAATTATAAAAATCCAAATATATATTTTAATATCAAAAACGTTTTTGGTAATTACAAAATTGAATTTTAAAAACAAAATCAAATTCCCTAAAACCCTAATCAAAATCAAATTCCCTAAAACCTAATCAAAATCAAATTCCCTAAAACCCTAATCTAATCAAATTCCCTAAAACCTAACAATCTAACAATCCTAACAATCTAATAAACCTAACTCTAAATCTAACAATCTAATCTCAATCCTAACAATCTAAATTCCCTAAAAACCTAAGAAAATCGGATCTAGAACTTTACATGGGGATTAGAAACAGATTTAGAGGGGGATTTGGAGGGGATTCGCCGGAAAATCGCAAGGGAGGAGAGAAATCGCCGGAAAATCGCAAGGGAGGAAGAGAGAAAAGAGAGAAAGAGAGAATGGGGAAGAAGAAGAAACAGTCTCGGGTTTAAAACCCGAAAATTCCGAGGGAAAATGAAGCCCTCGGAATTCCGTCGGAATCACGAAAAATTCGATTTTTCGCGAAATTTGGCGGTTTGGTTTCCCGGTTAATGGAAATTTCCCAGGGAATTCCGACGGAATTTCGAATTTCCTCGGAATTCCCTCGGAATTCTCTAGAATCAGAGAATATTCTCTGCATGTGTTCCTATTCGGAGGTGGCACTGTACAAACACCGCTCTTGTGTCTCTCTCTCGTAAACAAATCTTTTCCTGAATCGCTCGCCTGCAGATATTGGATGACTGTGCTGGTGGTAAGAATGCTCGTGTCGACAGTCAGCACACCCACACGTGTGTTCTCCTTCCTCTCCATGTGTTTTGAGTTGAAAAGCAATCAGTGTTATCTTGACAATATGGACATGATAGCCTTCCATGCGTTGTCCATCCAGATTAACATACCATATGCTGGAAAATCACTTATTGTCCACATAAGTGTACATGCCCGCCATTTGGAAGTTTTCTTTACACGAAACATCGTACGTTTCAGCACCTTGACCCCATAGCTGTTGCCAACTCACTATATTAGTGGCTGTAGAAAACACATCAAGTGATCTCCTAGGATGCTCTGGCCCAGGGGAACGAGAATGGAGAGAAACAAAAACTCTCGACGCAAGCACAAGTTTGGCGGTAAGTTGTATGGTGTGAGGAAATGACTGGCCATAGAGAATACTGTCTCCCATGCTTCCCAAATGGGCCTGAAACCGTCCGTACATAATCCAAGGTAGACATTTCTTCTCTCATACGCAAATTCTGGATAGGTCGACTGGAAATGCTTCCAAGCTTTTTGCATCTGAAGGATGTCTAATCTCACCATCCGATTGAATGCTCTGCATGCCATCTCATTGGTTGCGCTGTGCGTTCAGACTGATACAACCTCTGCAACCTTTCCGTCAAAGGCAAATACCACATCCTTTTATATGGCACTGGAACTCTTCCACTCGTATCTTTATAACGAGCCTTCCCACAAAACTTGCATGTATCCAGCTGCTCATCCGCCCTCCAATAAATCATGCAGTTATCCCTGCATACATCTATTACCTGATACGATAAACCAAGACCAGCTACCAGTTTCTGAACCTCGTAGTATGAACCAGGGGCAACATTATCCTCAGGTAGAACACCTTTTACAAAATCAGCAATCGCATCCACACAGTCTTCAGCCAAATTATAATCAGATTTAATGCTCATCAGTCTTGTTGCAGATGATAAAGCTGAATGACCATCTCTGCAACCTTTGTACAAAGGTTGCTTTCCAGCATCCAACATATCATAAAATCTCCTAGCTTCTGCATTGGGTAAATCTTCCCCTCTAAAATGATCATTTACCATCTGCTCAGTACCTACACCATAATCTACGCCCGTTCTAATTGGTTCTTCTAACCTAACCGCAGGCTGAGGTTCGCTAGTACTACCATATTCATAACCAGTTTCCCCATGATGATACCAAACTTTGTAACTCCGTGTAAACCCTCGAATATATAGATGAGTCCAAACATCTAACTGTTTAATAACCTTCCTATTTTTACAAGTAGAGCAAGGACATCTTAACATACCCGTTTCAGCTTCCGGTTGGTTGAGAGCTTTCCCCATGAATTCCTTTAGACCACTTTCGAATTCTGGCGTAAGCAATCTCGTGTTCGGATCCATATGAGGTCGATCGATCCACGAGCGATGATAATTATAAGAAGACATGTTTTTTTCAATCAGATTCGTGTGTGCAAAATAGAATGAGAGAGGATGAAGATATGGAGTGAATGAAGAGGATGAGGGGTGCTTGTATTTATAGATGAAATCTGCCGACAATTCCCACGAAATTCCCTAGGAAATTCCGAGGCACTAGCCGTTGCCGTCGGAATTTTCCTCGGAATTTTTGAAATACCACAACGGCTAACTAACGGCTATAATTTCTCATCGGATTTTCCT
>CAJHQQ010004290.1:0-30295 GCA_905132885.1 Moricandia moricandioides
ATCCTGGCCGATTGAGGACAATGGGTAGAGGCATTAAATGACCAATATCAACTATTTACAAATTAAGAACAATTGTATGGCTGCAATGGTAGCAAAACAGTTAAATTTGCCGCAACATGTTCATGATTTTGAGCAGGCCATTGTGAGGATGAATAATCCGGTTAGTAAAAAATGTAAAATTTACATGCATTCTGATGATAAGGTTGCTGAGGGACGTTATGTATCATCTGATCCAAATGACTTAGTTAATGGGATTCCTTTAGGCCCTAACACTGTAAAGGTTTTAGTTGAAAGAGCAACCAAACCAGAAACATTTTTATGGAGACCTGCACATAATATGTTCACAATTGAGGATGCAGTTGGAAAAATGATTACATGGCATGCCGACAAATGTATTCCAGCTGCAGGTTTAAATGCAGAGGACAATCCTCATATGGTTAAGTTTCTTAAAATTTATTTATATAAGTTTCGTTTTCATTAGTATCTGAATCTGATTCTAACAAAGTCTTTCTGAATTTGTTACGCAGAGTCCTTCCACAAGTGCATCTAACACATGCAAACTGATGGACTATATACAAAATGAGGAAGTGGTTGATGTAGGCCGATGGGAGACTCAAGAACCAAAAGCGTTGGTCAATGGACTTCCTCTTTATCAAAATGCAATAAAAGTGTTTGTGGATGAGGTACTAAACTCAAAGGCATAAATATGGAGGCATACAGTAGGTAAGACAACTATGGAGGATTATATGAGATGTTTTGTAGCATGGCCTGCAAATAGTGTTGTGTTTGCGTCAAGGACACCTAATTCTCCTGATCTACAAACATCCTGTTATAAAGCTAAGTCTATGACTCAGAATGCTCCAACTTTTGAGAATCAAAAGTCTCTCCACTGAGGTTGGGAACTACGTCTACGAATGAGAAGTCTCCACTAACTCCACCATTTCCTACAAAGAAACATGCAACGAATTTAAAAGTGAATTGTAAAAATGGGAAGTCTGCCGCAACTGCAGCATTTCCTATTCGCAGATCAGAGATACTATCTTTTATTAATCAAATTGATTGGCATGGGTTTGCATATTGAATTTTTGGTTCTGTTTTTGCTAGTAGCGTACAAAAATCAAACATAATAAAAAATAAAGTTGATTGATCTATCCGGAAACAAGGTGATCTTTGTTGAAGGACGTTGGTAATCGAATGATCCTTACCATCTTGTCCACTTTGTACCCTTGGGCCATGGTGCATGTTGATTCTTTGTGGATGTTTTCAAGGTTAAAGATGTTGCTGAGTGGAGGAAAACATCTGGAATCAAGTATATGGAAGATGCACTTGAAGCTGTATTGCTTGGCAAGAGGATAAAGTGGCTGCGGTGAGATCTTTTGTTCATTATTTGATCTCTGGAGTGATTCAGAAGTGGGAAAATACGTCAAGCTAACCTCAGATGTCTTTGTTTCCAAGTATAACGCCAAAAGAGAAGGAACCAAGAAATTAAGTTATTTTGGACATAAATCACTTGTGTTTGTCATTTTGACAACATATAGCTTCGTGTTATGTTAGAACTCTGTCTTATTTATGTTTTGGATCTTTGTATGATTCTGATTGGTATCAGTACCACAAACATATTTTATGTGTTTAAATTTTCACTTTTGCAATTCACAACAAGCCCAAAAAAAATAAAATATCAAAATGCCTTATAATATAACAATGCGAAACACTAGTTATGCTTGTAAATACTAAAACTGATTCGAGGGTTAAAAATTAAAATAAAGGTATTTTAGTGTTAAACCTCAACGGTCTTCGTTTACGGTTTAGTGTGTAATTTGAAGTGTTTTGTTTACTGTTTATATATATATATATATATATATATATATGGTTTAGGGCTTAAATTTTAGTTTTAGGGTATATGGTAAATTGGTTTAGTTATAGTGTTTAGGGTTTATTAACAAAAACAAAGACAAAATATTATATTTGTTCACAAAATCATGTAATCATTTCACACTTATATTTTAAAGGTTCAGTTTTTTTTTTGTATTTCGATTTAGGGTATAGAGAAAATTTTAGTTTTTGGGGTTATTTGTTCACAGATTATGAATCTTTGCATAATATTATATATTTGCCTTTTTGTTTTCTAATTCTAAAATACAAAAACCATAGTTTTCCATGTTAAATGACTCATTTCTTTTATAAATTCTTGGAGGCAAATGAAAACTTTCATTAATGTTTTTTAGAGACAAAAAGAATATTCTCAATTTTTTTGGAGCCAAATAAAAATTCATTGCCTTTATATTCATAGGTAAACTAAAGGTCTTTAGGTTTTAAATATCAACTTTACCTTTCTTCTACAATAAATCGCTGAATCCATCTCTCAACAACCAAAATTGGCGAATCCATCTCTCTGTAGCCACCACGAATCTCTGTAGCCACCACAAAATCCATCTTTTCTCTGTCCGTCACACTCTATGATTGCCGATCCATATCATCTCTCTCGAGTACCATCTGCTCCCTCACGAAGAAGTTAATTGGCAAAGGTGAGAGAACTCTAAACCCTAGATTTTACTAAAGAAGTTAATTTGGAAAGGTGAGAGAACTCTTAACCCTATATTTAACTCCTCCGTCTCAGTATTATATTTCTCTGATTAGAATGTGCGCTTTGTTTTTCAGATCTCGAATATTGGAAGCCTTACAGATCTCGGAAGGGAACAAAACAAAAGTAAGCCATAGACTCGATATCTTGTACCATCTTCATGTTATCCTTTTCGTTTGTTTGTTCACTAACTTGTTTTAAGATTAAACTTGTGTCCAGGTTGGATATTTATACACTCAAATGGAAGCAAGGAAGGACATCATCTGTGGACTACCAGCATCCAGAGTGAAACCACAACTCAAGCAACATCCACGACAAGAAGCAATCAACTCAGCTCAAATGAAACACTCAAAACAAGAACAAAGACAGTCCCAAGAGGAAACGATGTGGAAGAGATAACCAGAACCGACTTCAAACGCTCTCTATTTGGATTGGAAACCTGAAGAAGACATCGAGCCAATGTTCCAGATGTTGACTAGAGACATGAATACCAGGGCCACTCACGTCTACTAAGAATCCCGAAAATGAAGAAGCTTCATTATAATTTCTGTTGTCAAATTTTATTATCCTTTTGCCTTGTTTTGAGGTTTTATAATGCCTATACGTCTTGTGTTTTGGATCCATTGTAGATTAATTATTATGCTTATGATATTTTGTAGCCGTTATATGTTTAATTAGTGTAAATTATTTTTAAATTATTATTGATTAATTTATAAATTATGCTATTCAATGATCCAAATTAATTATTAATAGCACAAATTGGGGCACCTAATGCATATTATATAAATTAATGTAGTAACACAAAAAAGCTATGAAATTTAACTTCCTAGCACGAAAAATATTCTACCTCAAAAGATCCAGTGACAACAACTAAATGTTATTAAAGGTACAACACTTGACAAACACAAACACTACGAAAATATATTCAATGACAAAGAAAATATGTTATTATAAAATGTATTACAGAAATTTAAAAAACACCATAAGAAATTGAGTATCAGCGAGAAAAATGTGCCATTAAATATATTACTAAAACCATATGTTAGCGTTTTTGTTGTGTTACCAAAGCCGATATTTCTTCTAGTGCGGGTTTCTAACGCATGAAGTTCACAAGAAATCTCCAAATCGGAGGAATGTCTACATCCTCGACCGGACCATCCCTGTTTAAAATAGGCGATCGAAAAAAACCTCATGCACCACGACGGAATCAGGAAAAAGCAACCAAATCAACCCCAAAAATATGCGACCCTCATTCTCAGCTGCTATCGATGCCTTACTCTCAAACAGAACGAACGAACCATCCTCACGAAATCATGATGACTCCTCTAACGGCGGAGCTGACAGACCTGCACGCAGCCAGAAAAGAACCTCTGGAAACTGACGTTTCAGCTATAATACACACACTGGTAAAAAAAATAGATGAGCTTACCCATGGGAAAAACGTATGAACCAACGACATAAATCTAGACGCCGACTCCACCCAACGACATTAAGAAGAACAAACGGAACCTCGAAATCTCGGACGCATGCCTGCCGATCTAACCGCTCATCTTCCGTGAAATCTCTTTGGAAACTCGGAAACACTGACGCAAAGATATACCATCCCTCAAGCTCGTGACGACCTCCATCGTCCAGACGACGAAGAACGAGACATGATAATCCGAGGAATACAAGCTATCCTAAGAGACATAAAATCTTGAGTTCACCAAGCTACCAACGCCGCTCCAGAAATAGATCACGTACTTTAAGAAACTCATAACTCCCCGTTCACAGAAAGGATATCTAACAAAATGATACGACAAACCGGAAAAATAAAGTATCCTACGTACGACGGTAACTCGGATCCCCACCAATACATGATCGCTTTCAGCATTGCCATGTGACAAGCCCATTTCACTTGACGAGCACGACGCCAGATACTGCCAACTGTTCGAAGAAAATCTTGGTGGATCAGCACTCAGATGGTTCCTACGCCTGGAAGCAGGCTCAATCGATGGCTACCAGCAGTTATCCACGGCATTTCTGAAACACTACTCATTGTACGTCGAAGAAGGAGCGTCAGAGGTTGACCTCTACACTTTGTCCCAGAGCCAGACGAAGTCCCTAAGAAGTTTCATTGGAGGATTCAAAGCGATCGTTTCTTGCGTCAAAGTATCTGATAATATAGCCATAACAGCCGTAATATACTCCTTAAGCTGAACAACCCGTATACGCTGGAAGACGCACTACACATATCGAACCTGGTCATGGAGTTAGAGGAAGACAGATTGGCTATCACCAGGAAGCTTGCCACCGTCATAACGACTATGACTGTACCTAAGGAAAAACCAAAGAAAGAACATCGGTAGATACAACATCGACCAGAAACCGAGCGTAAACGAGAAGGAGACCGAAAGGTTCCACTTCTGCGACACCCAACGACCACTGAGACAAGCATGGAACAAGTAGGCCCACAATGAAAATCCAGCAAGATACTGCAAATTCCACAGAGAAAAAGCCATCCAACGACGGAGTGTAGACACCTGCAAGAATACCTATTCATGAAATAGCAAAAAGTCGAAATAGAACCACCCGATGACGAATGTACCATACAAGAAAGCAATCACGAAAGAGATGGCTGCCGGCGGTCTCTCCCAAGAAGGGAGACGACCCACCCAGAAGAAGAAGCAAAATCCAAAGCACATACAAAGATAAAATCACCCAAGAGAGAAAGACCATAAGGCCAGCAAGGAAGTGTGCTTCCCCCTCCACCTAGATGATGAATCAACGTTATCATGAAAAGACCACGGAAGAAGTCAAGTATAGACGCTGTAAAGCTCAGTCATTGTTATTTTCAAAGACACTTTGAGAAAGATGGACACCAAAGAAAGCAAAATAATACCAAAGACAAGATCATTGACCAGCTTCGCCGGATGTACCACCGTCTCGGAAGGTACCATAAAACTCCCGATATACGTAGGAAACATCTACATAGTTGTCAAATTCACGGTGATCGACAGACCTACCAGCTACAACTTTATCCTCGGAACGCCTTGGATACATTCAATGAAGGAAATACCATCTACGTACCACCAAAGTATCAAAATCCCATCACCAGAAGGTGTCTAGACGATCATAGGAAGTCATAGCGTTCGCGAGCATGCTATGTAACAGAACGAAAATCTAGAGTGCAGAAAGCCAGGCAAAATAGTGATAATGAAGTCTCTAGCAAAACTCCGGAAGCGAAAAAGATGTCGCAGAAGGAAGCAAAAGCAAGTCAACCCATCAAAGATAAGAAAAAGGGTGTCGACAAAGGTTGACAAGCTCAATAGGCGGAAACTACAACTATCAAAGAAAAATAAGGATTAACCATCTGGACTGTAAGTCGAACAGTCAACCAAACACCGATGTTGAATCACCAAAGTCATCAACGATCGTGGCTCACAAAGAAGGATCCTTGAAAAACGCTATGATCACAAACAACAATGAATAAAAAAATGAAGACCACACCGAATGAAGAAAACGACACTGGAGCAAACGAACTCGCGTAATAAGCACAAGTGGAGAATGGATGCTTAGACCCCACTTTTTTATTTAAAAAAAAGACAAATAAATGAACTACGAGTGGCTTGATACCCCTGGGGTACGTAGGCAGCCCACCAAAAGGGTACATCCACAACAACAAAAAAACAACTTTAAAGACAAATATAAGAGAAATGAAATGTTTCTTGCAACATGCCTAAAAATCCTTGACCTGAAAGCAAAAGCAGTAGCCAGTCTCGCACATATTGGCAGTCGGATAGGTGCTAAGCCAAGCCCGCTCGCACATTTATCTCGATCTCACCTTAAACAGGATAGGTCGGGCCAAGTCTCACTCCTTTCTTAAGAAAAAGACATTTTTGGTGACGGGCCTGAAAAACCTTGACCCCAAAGCGAATCGAAGGCAAGTCTCCCACATGTCCAAATAAAAATTTTGGTGACGGGCTGACATGGGTGTGTTTATTGTTTTAGCATAGTATGAATATCCTAAACAATTAACTATCAAATTAACCCTAATCTTAACACACAAATAATAGTCTTGCCAAGAGAGATCAAGTGTAGTACTTAGGGTTCGAATCCAGAGAGAACAATGGCACACAATAGATTTTTTTATTTCTAAAGACTAAGCTAGATAAATATATATATTTGTAGAAAATAATCAGTTAAGGAAATATTCTTATCCAGGGGTATAGATGCAATATGTAAACATGATAATAATATAAATATGGAAATATGTTATTAAACTAACTAGATGCAAAGTAAGTACGCTAGACCTAGGGTTTTAAGTTTAATGGATTATAGGGAATAGGAAGCACGAAAATGTAAATATTCTAGAACTCAAATATTAAATACTCTGACCCTTTTAACTCGAACTCTCTTATGCGAGCAAAAGGAAAGACCATCGATCGCCGACAAAGGCCTGATGTCGATCGACGGTGAAATTAAAAGGAAATGTGAATGAGATTTGATAAGTTGACCAAGATAATTAGACCAGCTCTCGCATGCGCCTAACAACCTTGTTCAATAGAGTTTATTCTGGCACAGAACATACTCTCGTAGTCGTCCATGCCCTACTTTCGAGATCCTAGTTAGCTACTCTAGAATGCAAGCATTAAGCACAACTCAAGTGATCGATATTAACTTAACCTAGCAATCCTACTTTTGGGTTAATCCATGATTGTTATCCTTCCCCTAAATCTAGTTGATAACTACTCAGACATAATCAAAGCAAGAACAATAGTCTGAATATAATGCATAAATAAAATATTGGGGTTCCAATACAAATCTCCCTAAGGATTTATGAATCTTCTCCCATATAAAATCCTATAACTCTAATGTTTTCCATACACTTGTGCACAAAAATCTGCACACCCCCTTCTTTGTGTAATACATAAAGCATAAATATAAAACCCTAAAATCTCGGTCAAAACTCGTCCAGGGCATCTTCGTCATTTTCTCTAACTTGGGCTTGAAATTGGCTATCTGTTATTTGGCTGTCGATCGATGGCAAGTCTGAAGCATCGATTGAACTTGGTCTTGTAACCTCGGTCGACGCCAAGGTAGTGTTGTCCATCGACGTCTATCTTGTACTTTGACTCTCTAAATGATCAGCTACAGACTCTTCTCCCCTAGATGCTTCAAAGGCTCCAAGTATCTCCATATATCTCCATGACGTACCTTGACCTATAAAGACTCTAAAACATAGTCTAGACACACATAATAGACCCTAATTAGAGCCTATAACATGGCCTGAAACTGTTAATAAATAGGCTATATCAACTCCCCAGACATAACCTTTTGCTTGTCCTCAAGCAAACAAAGCCTGTGAAAGAGGTTTTGAAAAGCGAAGACTCACATAATGTCTAAGTATAACTGTCACCCTACTTTGTTGCAGCCAAATCCTATCAAGTCAATCACATATAAACTTTATATACCCTATCCTAGTATAACAACCTAATCAATTCTACCAACAACTAAGTAAATATTAGTCTGACTCACCCCTCTACTAATTTCATTTCTTTGCGTAAAATAAAAGTGTAGGCTTTTACCCTGGGAGTATCGATCAAAGGACATATAGGCTCTTACCCTTGCAAGTATCTGAGCACACATATAGTCTTCTATGATCCATTTCCTCTCTCTCTCTTCTCACTTCTCTAAGTCAATGTTTCCCTTCTTTTGAGGGTAGCATTTTTTTTAATTGACTGAGATATTTGGACAGACTTCCATGAATCAAGCCCTAGTGGTTTTGCCACCATATCCTGTTCACTTCTTTTTGACCTTTATCTCTTTCTAGAATTGTATGAATCAAGCTTTAATGGTTGTAGCCACCAAATCTTGTTCAACTCCTTTTTTTAATCTGAAGGGGAGAGAGAGGCGAATCAGAAGCACACAAACTTATAACTTCCAGACTTGCAGAAAGAATCCAATCCAGTGTTTACCAAATCCCAAAGCAATAAATTAATGTCAGGATTAGTGTTGGAAATAAGTTTCGGTTCCTTCAAGCTTTCTAAGCAAGTGTGATATAGTGGTATGATGATCCACTTTGCTATCTCTAGTAATCTCTGCAAACAACCTTCTAAGAATGATGCTTATAGCATGGTTAGTCAATAATAAATCTTGATCATAGTCCCCTTCTTGACTCAATAATTGTTTTTTTGGAAAACTTGTATAATTATACAAATAAAACTCAAAAACAAATAAATAGCATTAGCGAAACCTCCCCCAGACTTAATTACATTGTCCCCAGTGTAATCCGTCCTGGATTGGTTTAGGAAAAATTCAAATCATAAGTAAATAATTTAAGTAGAAAACCTGATACCTCTCTGTGTAAGAGAGTATTGATCGATGGTAGGCGGGTGTGGTTGATTGATGGTCGCGATCCATTTTCGACTGATGGTGCCTCTATGGTGTCGATAGATGGTGTACTCAAACAGTCTGTAAAAACAAAGTAAAACTCGGAATGAATAGTAGTATAAGTAAAAATGAAATAAAAACTTACTAAACAGTGGATTGCCTCCTACTCAGCGCTTGGTTATAGTCTTAAGCTCGACGTTTTGAACTTTCTGACTAGAATGGAGGTGGATTAACACTTGGAAAACAAGTGTCAACATCTTCTTTGCTCTTTTGAAACCATGTACCAATGGAGCTTCTCATTGCCTCATCTGCTCTGGCTTTCTCATTTTTTTGTAATTTCCCTAGCAACCTCCATTGAATGCATTCTCCTTGTAGATTCTCAGTACTGCGCTGTAGCATTCTAAGTCTGGCAGATGTAGTCTCTGATATATCCTCCAATTGCTGAGAAATATCTTCCTTCATTAGGCTCTGATAAAAAGCAATCTTATTTAACCTGTCTTCGAATTGTTTTTCTGCTTCAGACTTCTGTTTGTCTAACTCAGTATTGATTGATGGCCTAATGTTGCCGTCGATCAATGCCATGCCTGCTCCAATTGCATGATGTTTTTGAACAATATCCAACTCTTGCTTCATCTCATCCATGCGTGTATTCAGACCATTGAGGCACTTGTCTATAGGATAGTAGATATCATCAAGCCTTTTGTAGAAATCATCCAGTGACATCTCTTGAGCTTTGTAGATCTCATGCACAATATCATCAATCTCTGTTATGTTGTATGTCTTTTGTTTCTGCATAGACCTAGCAATCTTTGGTGCATGTTCCGGTAAACATATGTAGCTCTGCTCAAACATAGTATCTCTCTCTAGTACTTCTCTGATGTCTTCTTCTTGCACATTCACTACTCTTCCGTTTATAGCTCGTGCATTACCATTCTCATCTATGTAGATGCGATATTCATCTTTCTTTTCCCAATTGAAAATTCTCTGCCAACAGAATCGTAAGATCTCTTTCCATGCTCTATACGACCGTCAATCAATAGTGGGTTAATCCAACCGATCAATCTTGGACTTCCTGAACAATAAGCATTAGAGGTACAAAACTCGTGTACCCCTGAAAAGGTGGTGTCGATCGATGCATGCTGGCTGTCGTCGATCGATCTAGGATGTTTGGAAGTGTATTGATCATTATGGATTGGCTCATTCTTCTGCTCTTCACGTTCGATCGGTGCTGGTACTTGTGCGTCGATCGATGGCAGCTGATGTTGTCCAAATAAATTTCCTGATTTATTAACCATAACAAGGACATCTGCTACATTCTCCTTAGGCATATGTAGAATTCTCCCATAAAGAGCCTGTGCATGTCCTTTTGTGTCTCTGAAAATTCCAAACTCATCTGGTCTAAGATAACTAACATCTGTATCTTCTACTCAAATTTCTTGTTCTGGTTGCGTCTGTCGATCAATGGCAATGAGATACCGTCGGTCGATGCTCGATTATCCACTTCCGCTTTCATTTCCCAGCCAGCTTCTTCTAGTGCTAAGATGTGAGACTCAATCAGCTCTTCCTCTCTGTAATCTGCATCGTATTCTTCATAAGCTTTACTGTATCCTTGGTATGCCTGATGTGTGTCGATCGATGGTGTATGGTAACCGTCGATCGATGCTCGATAATCAAAATGTTGGCTAAAAAGGTTTCCAGCTCAATTAGCCATCGCAAGTAGATATGCCACATCTATTGTTCTCTGTGGATTCGATCTCTAAGTACTACACCGGATCTCTCTTGGCAAGAATATTGTTTTGTGTGTTAGGATTAAGGGTTAATTTGATATTTAACTGTTTAGGAGGCAAGAGTATTGTTTTGTGTGTTAGGATTAAGGGTTAATTTGATATTTAACTGTTTAGGATATTTATACCCTACTAGAACAATAAACACCACCATGTCACTTAACATCACAGTTGTCTAAACTATACGAGAAGTGTGAACTTCCTAGATAAAGCGACGCCGTATCCTTAAACGTTCTTTCGAAGAAATCGTAAAAACGTTTAAGTCGAAATACGGCCCAAAGAGGCCTAGAACGCGGCTAAAGACCCCTTGCGATTTTATATGAAATTTAACCCAACAATATCATGACGGTGTATCTTTACTCGTAGAAAAAGATAAATCTCGGGAAATCAGAAGATAAATGTCAAGTTTCCAAGATAATGATGAATATCGAGATAAAAAGGAATATTTCCGCGAAGCGATAAACTCAACCTATGGGAAAAAAAACGAAAGGGGAACCGACCCAGAGGCATATATAAGGGGAGCTAAAGCTAAAGACACAAGGATCCGAAGATTTAGACCTAGAGAATCTCTGTTAGCTTATAAGAACTTAGAACTTAGGTGGCTATAAGAACAAAGTTATACTCAGATGTTTCTCAATCTTTGTTCGACGATTCTAATTTATTTAGTCTCTACAACTCATTGCACTTAGAAACCCTAAGTTTTATTCTCAACAAGCTCGGTTTCTCTGACTGGCACTCTATTACCAGACGAACTTGCTCCGGCATTTCGATCTCTGGTCTATTTTTTTAATTGAACTACGTTGGGATTGATCCTCAAAATGGGTACGAAGGCAGCCTTATATAAGGTTCAGTCCAAAATCAATCAAAACCTTTTCTCATATCTTTTTCGTCTTTTGTTATCGAGCTGGGACTCAACTAGGTTTAAGGTTTTTGCTTTCTAGAACTAGGTAACTCGCTAACAGCTCTTGCAGCCGAAGCTCTGATAATCCTTTTTAATGATCGAAACGCTCTTACGTGGCTTCAAAATAAGATCTACTTTCTCTAGATCCGTTTTGTTATCTTTTCATACTTTTTGCGTTTATTCGATTATTTTTCGTTGGCTCTCGCAGATAATCCATAACCTTAGGGAAAGTTAGGGTTTCTTGACTTTCCTTAATTTACGAAAATTGACAGTGTGACCAATTAAGCCTTGCAGTAAAAATACAAAGCGGAATTCGGAATCCTCTTTAGGACAGTTCTAAACTAACATGACCTTAATGTTAACACAAACGTGCCATAGTCTAATCCGTGACCAGCAACGTCCTCAGCTATGCGGATGAACACATCCTTCAGACCAAGCCAAAATGTTTGAGCAACCACTGCTACATCCATTCACTTAACGGCAAAAAGACAATCCACGATTAGTCTAAAAACGCTAAGTGCACATAATTACCGTATAATCCAGAATCAGAAATCATATTCTTAATATCAAAACTTAGTTGTAACCACCAAACAGTTAACGGTAAACTTAAACTTATCGACAACTGATCAAGTTCAATATGTTCCGAAGTTTACTCTAAACCCACAACGTTTTACAAGTAAAAAGCAGCACATAAGGAAAAACTCGTAACAAAGCTCCTAGAGCTATACGAAGCATCCTTAACTATACATGAAATAAATCTCGGGTGGGGGGGGGGGAGTCTTCATAAAGCACAATGAAGAAAAATTCAACCTTCACCTTCGACACAGTGAGACGTCTTTGACGCTCGAAGAACTGTTTTTGGTCAAAACTTTCCGAAACGGAATGCTCACCTTAAAACAGTCCATCCGCGACTATAAAACACACACACCTTCTTAAAAACGTATCCTTCGCGAAGATTCAAAAACGGTAATATCTACCAGTAAGTTTGTTGTTTATTAAAACAAACTCCCAACGTCCTAAACAGACTAAGCCATCTCATAGATATAGCTCACGAACACCTGACACAAGGGTAATAGCGCTATAAAAGAAATCCGAAATTTTGGTCAGCACTCTCGAGAGACTTAAAAATTGTCCCCGAAGAGATGCTCGATTCCTACCATACAATTCACATAAGACGAGAAAATATCGCGAACATTAAAGCGGGATGGAATCATGTCAAAAGCGATACGAGAAATGTAAACCGAAGTAGTCATTGCACCCCCTAAAACCGTGATTAGACCTAGGTCGTACCCTAAACCTAGCACACTGGTCTCTAACGTCTCAAGGCATGATATCGAAAAGATACGAGATCCTGAAAGCATGTCTCTTCGTACATATCTAAGCGCTCTCAAAACATTGGAAAACATCTCGAACGAGCAACGAATAAGACGATCAGCAAAAGAGTTGGGAGTGAGATGACAACTCATATCCTTCCCTCTGCACTCAACAAAAATCCCGAATCTACTTAAACTCCTTTTTAAGTGAAAAGCCTAGTTTATTCATTAAAAAAAGTCGCGAAGCCACACGCTGTCAGTCCCGAAAACACAAATACGGCCATACTCGGGAAAAATAAATACAATGCTATTGGAAGGAAAATGCCCGATAATCTCTACACGACGCACAGCTAAACCATAAAGGTCTCACTGGAAAACATGACATAAAAACCTTATATCCGGAACGAACTACGAAAGGCTTAATTTCTTTCTCAAGGGTACGTAGGCAGCCTCCACAAGGCGCAGCCCCAATCCTACAGCATTCCGCTCTTGGAGGAGTGATTAGACCAATTTCAACGGACCTTCTCAACCATTGATTCTTCCTTACTTACAAAACCTGCCAAACCGCTCGCTAGAACCTCACGATTCTAACGAGCTGGGGGGGGCTAACTGTTGGGGTCAAAATCGGTCACGACAGAATTAATGCTAGAAAATTCCCGAGAAATATTTCTTATCTAAAAAGAAGTATAAATCTAGGACAAAAGCTTCGTGTAATTTAAAAGAAAGAAGTTATACTACAAGTTCTCGGTTAGGAGGGTCTGATCCGAACAAACGACTGTTGGGGTAGAAGGAGTACGAGTCCAAACACGTAGTCCAACTCCCGTTCGGTGAGTTGGACCGAACATACAGTTCAACTCGCCCATTCGGCGAGTTGGACCAAGCAAGATGGTCAACTCGCCCATTCGGCGAGTTGGACCAAGCAAGTTGGTCAACTCACCCATTCGGCGTGTTGGACCAAGCAAGATGGTCAACTCGCCCGTTCGGCGAGTTGGACCAACCCAACTTGCCCCCAAGGTGAGTTGGACCGAACATAAACCAGATCTTATGCCTTCCGTTGAACCTCTGCGGATCCACCCCTCGTTTTGTCTCAATTGGAGTTATCTTTTGGACTTTACGATAAAAACTGCGACGACTCATTTTCCCGAATGAAGTTCATGGTTATCTTACAAACGGAAACAATTAACTTAATACCACAGTTGTCTAAACTATACGAGAAGTGTGAACTTCCTAGTAAAGCGACGTCGTATCGTTAAACGTTCTTTCGAAGAAATCGTAAAAATGTTTAAGTCGGAATATGGCCAAAGAGGCCTAGAACGCGGCTAATGACCCACTTGCGATTTTATATGAATTTTAGCCCAGCAATGTCATGACGGTGTATCTTTACTCACAGAAGAAGATAAATCTTGGGAAATCAGAAGATAAATGTCAAGTTTCCAAGATAATGATGAAGATCAGATAGACCTAGAGAAATGGGAACCGACCCAGAGGCATATATAAGGGGAGCTAACGCTGGAGACATAAGGATCGGATAGACCTAGAGAAGCTCTGTTAGCTAATAAGAACTTAGAACTTAGGTGGCTAGAAGAACAGAGTTATACTCATACGTTTCTCCATCTTTGTTCGACGTTTCTGATTTCTTTAGACTCGACAAGCTCGGTTTCTATGACTAGCACTCGATTACCAGAGGAACTTGCTCCGGCAATTTGATCTCTTGGTCCATTCTTTTAATTGAACTACGTTCAGCTTGATCCTCGAAAGGGGTACGTAGGCATCCTTATATAAGGTTCAGTCTCAAATCAATCAAAACTTTTTCTCATATCTTTTCCGTCTTTTGTTATCGAGCTGCGACTCAACTATGTTTAAGGTTTTTGCTTTCTAGAACTAGGTAACTCGCTAACAGCTCTTGCGGTCAAAGCTTTGATAATCCTTTGTAATGATCTCTGCGCTCTTACGCGGATTCGAAATAAGATCTGCTTTTTCTATAGATCCGTTTTGTTATCTTTTCATATTTTTCGCGTTTATTCGATTACTTGTCGTTGGCTCTCGCAGAGAATCTGGGACCTTAGGGAAGGTTAGGGTTTCTTGACTTTTCTTAATTTCTGGAAATCGACGGTGTTCGGTTCCCACAATTTTTTTGAGTATTTGCACTCTCAACACAAATTAATATCCTAATTATCTATATACACATTTCAACTCTTCCCCTCTATTTTCTTAATTTCAATGACTCTTTTGCCTCTATAGCCTTCATTACATGGCAAACCTATCTAGACAATAAATCTTTGATACCGTAATCTTTTATTTTATTTTTTAAAAGATTTTTCATGTGTAAACGAAATTTTTATGTTTAACAAAAGATTAGGAAATCTATTCATTTATCTCTTCCAACCGCTAAACTCATTTACACTTTCAAAGTTTTTTCTCGATTCAATTGTAAAGCTTCTAATAATTATTGTTTCATTTTCTCCTAATTTTCTCTTTAATTTTCTGTTTCCATCAAGTTGTAAATGGATTCCGAGGTTAATCGAACCCCCGCCTCCCTATTCATTAGAGAATGTTCGCGGCCCGTGAAGAAGCTCTTGGTATTAGGGTTACACTGTATCACGACCAGTTTGGAATCATGAAAATATTGAATATGCTTGATGATGATGAATTCGAAGTTATACAAGTGTCTCCATTCGGGGAAATTTTGGACATAGTAGAGAGTTCCTCGTTTCCGGTCATTTTGGGAGATACATGACGAAGAAGTATGAAGTTTGGTTTTTATTTGCATGCAAAGTTCAAAGAGTATCAGTTATGATCTATGAAGATAATGTGGGGATCCCTTCAGTCTCTTTATTGTTTTTTTTTGTTACGTTATCGGCTTTCCCATTTAATATGTTTATGGATTCATATTTTGTACTCTTTTTTCATGAACTCAATGTTATTCTGATATGTTTTCATTTTTTCCGATTGGGTGATTCTTAGACCTTTCGTTTATTTCAACTATGTTGGACAAGTTTGTAGTTTGACCGATGGTTCTTGTTGTTATTATACAGGTACCCGTGATGTAAGCTGGATAACTAAAATCCATAATTGTGTTGTTATTATGCAGCTAACTGTGATTGTTTGTTGGTTTACCTAAAATATATAATCTTAACTGAGTTATACAGTTAACCGTTAAATTAGCCGGATACCTGAGTATACTGGCCAAAGCATATGCCGGTTGAGTACAACTCATCAAAGAAGAAGAAATTTGTGCCAAAATGTCAGAACTCAAATGTTATATTAATCAAGAATCGGTTAACTTATTTACACATTAAGTTAAATTATTGTATACACTGTTACAAGAAAGTTTAACCATGAAAAAGAAAACAATCTCAAACCATGCTAAAATGTCAGATAACCATCGTCACAAAAGTTTAGCGCCCCAAAAATAAATTGAACCAGGTTAAATTTTACAATAACCGTCTTCCAAGATCTGAAAACATAGGTGACAAACATGGGTGGATTGGCATTAGTGGACGGCCGTAGTTTGGATAGTTCTGGAGTCCAATCCCTACAGAGAATAAGAAATGAAAATGCAATGAACATAGCTTATAATATGTAAGTTTATTTCGGAAATAATGCACAAAATATTTTTCATTCTAAGTTTTATTTACATAGATATTTGTTTTATTAACTGTCCAATAATATTACTTAGACAATCTGTACCAACGATAGACGTACCAGTCCACGCATCTCTTAAGATCAAAAGCAAATTAATACAAATGTGAGTAATAAATATCTTATAGGGTCACCATATTCTCTAATTTGAACAAACTAAAAGGCTATATACATTTTTTTCAAACTATTATTATATAGGACAAAACTAAGAGAAGTGATTCTCTGTAAATGCAACGACAATTAGCTATCCTTCGCAATGTATAAATGCAACCACAGTCAAATATACATAGGTAAATTGCCAAAACTATTGTTCGACTAAAATATATTGTAGTTGGGATAACAAAATGGTTGTCTGCCTACTACTATATTTACACATCTAGCTAACTATTTTAAACTAAAAAAAGGATTACCTTCTTGGCTTTGTCATTAATTACCCCCTATGGGTGGACACAAGCCGATTAATTGGTATTTTCGATATACTTAGTACTTAGCTTGTCTTGTACGAATAGTTAAATTTTTGACTTGTACTTGATTTGTTAAAAACGAGTACTTGCAGTTTTAAGTACTTGCGAAAAATTGATAGATTTGTGAGTTACTTGCCTTGTTTTATTACTTATTATTTGTAAATTATTTACAAACTACTTGATAATTATTGGTAAACTATTCAATAATTAGTTGAAATTTAACGATAAATTAATTTATTATATATAAATAATATTTCATTGTTTTTCTTTTTTCATTGTTTTTCCTGTATTTTATTATATTAAGAAATAAAAATTCCAAGATTCTTATATAAATATATCACTTATGTTTGATATACTTATAAAAATCAAAATATAAACGAGTTATTTTATTATTATTTAGAAAAATGTATCTTTGTTCATTAACAAGAACGAGTAATAAACCAAACATCGCCTTATTTTATTATTTTATATTTGTTTTGTTTGCAAGTAGCTTAAATAGACTACTTGATACACGACTTGGTCAGAACAAGTATTTGACTTTACGGATCATGTATTAATCAAGTAACATATAGGAGGCAAGTAAAAACTAATTGTGGCCACACATAAGATGCATAAAGTTTAGCTAACTAATAAAATAGATACTAAATATTTAATAAACCGAATAATATATAACAAGTAAACCAACAATTAAGTGATAACAAGTAACAAGCTAAGTAATGAGTTAAGTAGTTAAAAATAAAAATGAACTTCATATTTGACTTGTATTTACGAGTAATAAAATTGGCTTACTTGTTACTCGATTTGATTGTAGCAAGTACTTGTTTTTTTTTCAAACCGAACTGGGCTTCGAATGGTAAAAACAGTTCAAGCGTTGCAGATCAAACAGATCATGCAGATCAAGCAGATCAAGTGCAGATCAAGCAGATTATGCAGAAGAAAAGCAGATCAAATGGTTTAGTACAGTTTAGAATTATAAAAACAGTTCAAATGAAATAAATGAAATATAAAAAAATATAATAAAAAATATAAACTAATAAAATAAAAATATTATATATAAATACAATACAAAAATAATAAATATTGCACTAGAGTCATGTTAATGTAATTTTAAAACTAAAATGTTAGAAACATTAGCAATTAACAAAATACATATATCTTTCGTCAATATACATATTTAAACCATAATACTATGCAATTACATAATCTATGATATTAAAATAGAAACATGACCATTTAATAAATGTTTGGTCCAACTATTTATTACTTATGTATTATTTTTTATATTATTAATACTAAGTTATTTATATTATTGATAAATAATTAAATAAAAATATGATTACTAAAAAAATTAAATATAAAGATTAATTTAAAAAAAAAATATATATATGGTCAAAATCTAGTACTTATTATAATTAAAAACAGTGACATCATATACAGTAAATGATTTTCCTACAAATTATTAATATATTTAATTTTCTTCTATCAATAGCAAATTTTCATTCTATTTTACTTACAACTTTTTCAATACAAAAACTCCCATGTCTATTTATCTCTACTTTTATTTTCGTCATATAAATTTTATATTTAGTTAAATTATTTATATGATGTTTTTTTTAATTATAATATGTATCAGTGAAAAAAAAATTATAATATGTATTATGTCAATGTATAATATTATGGTTTAAATATATTAATGAAATAAATGTATTTTTTTGATTGAATGTTTAGCAGTTGTGAAATAGTGAGTGAATTTTTTTTTAAAAAATTAGTTTTATTTATAGAAATTAAATAAACAATTTTTAATTAATTTAATTTAAAGAAAATCACTTATTTGTTAGAAAAAAAATAATGGACTAGTGAACAGCTATAAAAGTTGTATGGGTTGCAGTAGGAGAACTGATTTTCTGCAGTAAAAGACAAAAAAATAAGTATCTAGGCAGTTCTCCTGCTTTTTAATTTTAAAGTTAAAAAAAAATGTGAATGGTAAATGAAAGGCAGATTATCCACTGTAGCAGAAGAATTGTTTTTTATTTGCCTTTCCATTCGGACACTGAGTCAAGTACCGAGTACAAGCCGGATATCAAGCATTTATGCCCAGCCCTAACCCTCCCCTAGCTCTAGCTCGGTGATTTGATATTTGTAGGGTTTCAATTCCTCGATTATGTCTGTTGAGACAAGATTATGATGGTGAAACATATTTTCTTCGGGTTTGTGTATTCATTAGGAAAATTAAGAAAATTTTGATGAAGAAGGGTGAGATAAAAGAAGAAGAAGACGACAATAGAGTTTTTATATTATGTTTTGAGTCTATTTTAGATTGTTTTTTTCAGGTTTAGGTGTGTTTTGGAGAAATGTGGAGATCATGAAGTCATTTGGAGCATAAATAATAGGAACTCATAGCTATTCAAAAAAAATCAGAAGTTAAAGCCGAGTTTTAGAATGTGTGCTGATCGACACCTTCATTTGTGTCGCTCGACACCGATGCGAGTAGACGGCCCGACTCTATTTTCAGAATAAAGTCCGGCCAAGAAGTCTCCACATATTACTAGATTGCCCGTGGCCAACTTTACACATATTATATATATAGTTTTTAAGCCATTGTTTAGACATAACACACATTATTAAAAGTTATATTTCTCTTAGAGTTTTTGGAGAGAAAATCAAGACTCTTTTAGAGCTTTATATTGGAACTCCAGTATTTTTTACTATATCTTTTAATGCAATTCATTCTGTTTATTTTTATGTCTTGCTTTAATATGTCTCAAGTCACTGTAAGAAACATCCTTACCAGTCCAACCCTCTCTAGAATATCACCCTCCAATGGAGCACTTGGTGAAAAAATCAATACATGAACCGCTGTGTTACAAGTTTCTCCCCAGAAAGTCATCGATAAGCCTGACTATGAGATCAAACATCTCATCCTCTCGACAATCGTCATGTTCATCCTTTCATCTAACCCATTCAACTGCAGAGTCTTAGGTGGCATGAACTGATGCCTTATTCCATGCTCTTTGAAATAAGCTCAAATGGTCCATAATATTTTTCACCATTATCACTCCAGTTACACTTCAGCTTCTTCTCTGTTTGTTTCTCAACTAATGCCACAAAATTCTTGAACTATCCTAGCACATGATCCTTCGTCCTCATAGTAAATACCCACAACTTTCTTGAATGATCATCAATGAAAGTCACAAAATATGATGTGTTGCAAAGAGATCTTGTCTTCACCACACACATCTGAGTGTACAAAATCAAGTACCTCGGGTTTCCTAGAAGACACAGAAGACTTGAAAGATACCATGTGTTGTTTTCCCGCAAAGCAATGCGAACACTTCTGCAGGTGCAAACCAGAGATTCCTAGAATCACCTCATTCTTAGACAACACATACATTCCCTTATTAACAATATCTTTGGAGACCTTTGCATGCATCCAATACAAAGATGAAGACTTCTCATCTCGAGCCACATTCAAAGAACTATGAGGGAGCTTCCATTTACCACCACCGTGCAAACTGTAGAAACCCTCATCATCAAGTCATTCCATCGATATTAGATTCATCCGAATATGAGAAACATGCTTAACATCCTTAAGCACCAACCTAGTTCCAAGACTAGTCTCCAAGAAAATATAACCAATGCCAACAACGTCACCCAAGCCTTCCTTCCCCATCTTCACGGAACAATAATAACCTAGAGTATAGGTAGAAAACAAATCCCGTTGTGACGTAGAATGAATAGTAGCTCCACTATCAACCACCCAACTGGTGTCTTGGCATACAAGATTAATGGTATCACCCTCATGAAGAATGAGAAACTGATCTTTTGTCAGTCACACGATCTACCTTTTCTTCTTGATTTCCTTGTTGCTTGTTCTTCAACTTCCACCAATATTTCTTCATGTGCCCTTTCTTATGAGAGAAATAACACTCCAGATAAGAAAATTTATTAGATTTGCTCCTACACATGTTCTTGTCCTTGTGGGATCTCTATATAAACTCCTCCCCCCTTGACTCATTAAGAAAGACATCAAAAGAGAACTACTAGCATTCGACTACCATCTTGCTTCCTAATTAAGAACATTGTTCTTCACTTAATCCATTGAAATAATACCTTCCGATGCGGAGTTACAAAGAAAAATCCTAAAAACCTCTCAGAATCTGATAAGGTACCAAGAAGCCACACACCATGAGTCTCATTATCAAACTTGATGCCCATATCATAAAACTTGTTGAGAAATCCCTGAAATAAATTCAAGTGATCCATCATCGGAGTCTCCTCCTGATACACCAGCTCAATCAACTTCTTGATCATGTACATCTTGTTATTTTTAGTTTTCCTAGCATACAACTGCTCCAGTTTCTTCCACAAAAAACGAGCATCAATATCAGTCGCAATATGATTCAAAACATTATCACCTACCCACTGCCATATCAACCCACACACTTGTAGATGCAGCAACTTCCACTTTTCATCTATTTTCCTTTCAGGTTTCTTCTCTTCGAGACTGGAACATGAAATTCTTTAACAAAGAGAAAATCCACCATCTTGCCATTCCATAAATGTTAGTTATCACCATTAAAGCTTATCATTTTGCCCATATTTTCTATCATTCAGACAAACAAAAAATAACCTGAAGTTATTAAACCCAAATCCCTAAAACCAAAAGCTCTGATACCACTATGTAGGAAAAAAACAAGTCTTCGGTGTGAGAAAGAAAAACCTACGGTATTGTATTCTACTCAAAAATCCATTATATGAATGTGTATGAGTACAAACAGGTACTCCTTGTTGAACAACCTGAACATAATAGAGACTCTAGCTATAAAGAGCCATTTCTAGCACAAGGTACTAAAACAACAAGAGAGCACCACAAAAGCTTCAAAACATGCAGCCACAAAACGAGCTAATCTCACTACTATTCTGGCAACCAGAGACTAATTACACCGTAAAATTCAAGATGAACAAGTCCAAAATACTTCTGTCAAGTTTCTGCAAAAACAGAGAAGATCTCACATCGTATTTACCAAACACTCAAGACAACATTGCTGAAGAATTATGACGACAAGGTTCACTAAAACCCAGACAACATAAGATCCAACGTTTAAATTCAAAGCCCTTCGTTGAACCTCAAGACCACTGACTGTAGAAGCTTCCCACAACATATCGGCCTGATCAACATCCGTTTGACCCTCCAAAATCTACCTTGACAAACCTATATGAATTAGTCCTCCTTTTCTCTCTTTTGTGTTTTGAGTCTTCTTGAATCTAACCACAAACAATAAGGTTCTCACTAACTCTAAAGCCCAATACTAATCACATATATTAATATGAATGACCCAACTTCGAAGTTTGGTTATCACCAGTCTAATCTGTTTGATTTCCTTCATCTAGGATTAATCCAACTCATCTTAAGATTTGGAACACGAAGTTTCAGAATGAAAATTCTCTTTCACTTTATGGTAAAAGAGGGACTTTGGGTTAGGTGTTATATGACCAAGTCATTCCTCCTTTCTTGAATATTAATATCTGAACAAAACAAACAAAAACAAATCTCCCATAACTTTTTTTCTGTTTTTATTCTTCCAGGGAACGTAAATTTTTAATTTGATTGATTTTGTATTTAGTGATAGAAAATAGATATACCGCAATTGTATTCGAGAAATCTGGCTGATATAAGACAGTGACCATAACAAAGCGTTTAAAAAATAGAAAGAAGAAGATCTATCATCTCGACTCTGCAAATCTTTTTTCTAATATATAAATATTTTATAAACAAGCCTAAAATCGGGATGATGATTCAATTAAAACCGACTTATACACAATTACACAAATAAACTATTTTCAATCTAAGGGCATCTTTATTCTAGGTTTTTAAGTGGGGTTCTTGCACTGTTCACGGTGGGGCCCACAAACAGTGCAAGCACATCTCCTAAAATTCCTAATTAAGAACCTGTTTTTGATGGTTTCTTACATTGTTTGCGGGCTCTACTGAAACGTGACGGCCTGCGATTGGTTCGTTTTTAATTTTTTTTAATCAGAAAAAAAAAATTCAGAACCAACATCTCGCCTAACGTCGACTCCAAGAACCGAAGCTGAAATCTTCACCGCATCTTGATGATGGACTCAGTGACAAACGAGCCAAACTCATAAAAAACACAAAATCGGAGCTAATCACCATTGAAACAATCTGGATTGCCTTGTCGGAAACTGATATCGATTTCGGGAAGGGAAGAACCTAGGGATGATGACCGTTAGAACTGTTACGGGAAGGCGATATACAACCTCACCAACCAACAACCCCTTTTGTCTCCACGAGCCTACTCTGGTAGCACCAACACACACCAGTACACCACAGCTAAGCACACCTACGAGGAAGAAGATACTACGAAGCACCCTAGAAGCCGGTGATATTTTGAGACACACCAATACCGCAAGGATATGTCACCAGAAAATGATGTGGAGTCACTCACGAACCGACTGAAAGGGAGTAGATCTAAATCCTACACACTACTCCAAACGGAGAAATTCTTCCCTTCACCACCACATGGCTCATCTTATCGAGCGATCGAAAACAAGGGAAAATGGAACCGCTCGATAAATCCCTAGACGCCGACTACTTACCAAGATTCGGCCACGCTAGCCTCGCTGCAACACTAGAGAGTCTCCCACACCCCGGATCTAGCCACAGATTCTTCGCCACACAGCTTGACCACCAGGACCGCACTCATATCGGTAGGGGGGGGGGGCAAAGACAAGATAAGAAGACAAATAAAACATGGAAGAGGAAAGAGAGCCCTCCGGATAGAAGACCAGCACACGCCGGAGGCAGACGACGAGTGAGATTGATTCAGAGGTTTTGGAGAGAGAGTGGAGCGAGAAAGAGACTTCACTTTTCAAGTCCTAAGTGGAGAAGAGTCTCCATTCTTTCTATGGTTTTTCTTTATCAATTTATAATTGTTATTGTAGTTCTAATTTATGTTTTCAATTTTTTTACAAATATCAGTTATATTATTCGAGTAAATTAAGGTTCTTACATGTATGTGGAGTTTGGTTCGGGTAACGTTGGGTTCGGATCGGATTTCTACTTTTTATCAAATTCAAAATGGAACGGAAATATAAATGATTCGAGTTTGGTTCGGGTTTAAAGTCTGAAAAACCAAAAAAATTCCAAAAACCTGATCTAAACCTGGAAAAAATCAAAATATATTTGAGTAACTTGGGTAGTTCGGATTTTTTTGAATTTTTTTGAATTTTTATATATATATAAAAAATTAATATATTCAAAATATTCGGGTACCCATTCGGTTTTAGGTTCGGTCCCGGTTCGATTTCAGTTTTCCGGGTTTAGAAATATGGAAACCGTTCAGAATTTTTGAATTTTTGGTCTGGTTTTGGTTTTGGTTTTTTCGGTTCGGTTCCAGTTCGGTTTTCTAGTTTCAGATAATATACCCAGGACTAGTGGACAGTGTAGTAAGTCATATATTGTTTTCTCCCTCCTGAACCAAGAAAAGACAAGACATTATTATGTCGGAGAAAAGAACAAGATATATCTTGATTTTTGGTTCAGGTAATTTTTCGAATATTGTTATTTATCGAATATTTGTATACTCTTCTTTTATCCTAAAACAAGAAACGCAATAGACCTATTAAAGCTCTTTATAGGAAGATTATATATATTAAATTTCATAACAATCTGATATTTGTTGGACACAAGCACTAATAGACTAACAAAATATCAAATGCTTGTATAATCCCCGTCAAATACGAGTTCACAAGTCTTTGAAGCTCGGGAAGAATATGTCAACTACTTGATCATCTTAAGGTTTGGAACAAGATGTTTCACTTTGTCAGCCAAGATTATTGCCGTCTCCAAGCAATGAGCGTTTTTCAAAATGTAAACAACAATTTCTCTATCTTCTGGTCTTCCATAGTATGGTGACCATTTGAAAATTTGTAGACTCGTCAACAGACATTCAGGAACTGGACTTGGTTGATTCCAGAAAAACCTAAGAGTACGCTTATCTTCATAATGATACTTAGACCAAGCAGAAGAATTAGACAATTAAACAAGATACTACACAGTAGGTCAACTAAAAACAAACGTTTAGTGAAGAAACTTACTTCCATGTAAGAGACGTCTAGTACTCTTAAGTTAGGAGAATCTTTGAGCAACCGGCCAAGGAGACGCAATGATTCCTCTTTGCACGGACAAAGCTTCAGATGTTCAAGGTGGTTGAAAACGAAACCATCACCATAAACACCCTACCCAAAAATACTTAAATTATTAACAAATGAGACTGAAGAACTTTCAGTTGATAACTGGAAACTAATTACCTGTACAGAACATATTGTAAGACGTTTGACAAATATGATTGATCCAATAAGCATTTTAAGATCATTGAATTCAACACTGAGATGTGCTTCCCTCAACTTCGACATATTCTTGAATACATAGTTGTGTTCCACAAAATCTGAATACTCAAAATTCCAACCTTCATCTAAACAAAGTGATAAACTCTGCAAAGACGGGACAACAATACTGAACTTGGTTATGCCGTTTCCCCAACGAAAAAATAGTGATAATTCTTCGAGAACAGGACATAAAGAAAGAAGACTTTGAAGATATGCTGGATCTATGTATATCACCCATTCAAGTTCCAACGTTTTGAGAGAGGGAAAACAAACAAATGAGGGAACATCCATGAGAGTAATGTCACTGAGTTTCAAGATAAGGAGCGATTTGCAGGTATAAAACCTGCTGGGAAACATGATCTCCCTGTTCCGGGAAATTTTCAGCTCGCGTACGTAGCGAGAAACTGCAATTTCTATCCAATGTTTAATATCTTCAGGTTCACCACATGACTTGAGGCACAATCTTTCTATGACCGGAGCTCTATGTAATGGCAAATTCTTGTTAATAAACTCTTCAAGCCCATTGTTTGGATGATAACCGTATTTAAGTTTAGGCAACCACATCCAAAAAAACCTCCATCGCTTAGACAAAATGCTAATGGATACAGCAATTTTTGTTGGAACAAATGATAATATTTTCACCAGCAAATCATCAGGAAGTTCATTGATTATGTCCATCTCCTGCAAATTCTAGATACTAAAACGTTGAAAGGTTGAACGTTACAATCCTTAGTAGTTATCTCTGCTTCGAAACCGGAATCAGAAAATATTTGTTGACAATATAAATGTATACCCCCTTTCACTTTGAGCACTCCATAAAACTCTTCTATAGGATGTATCTCTCTGAGTAGTTTGGTTTTTATAATAAATAATACTTAAAATATCAATTAAATAGTTTAGATATTGTTTTTTTTTGTTTTTTTTACAGATTAAATTACTAATCAAACATGCCTCATTATGAATAGGTATTTTATATATATATATATATATATATATATATATATATATATATATATATATATATATATATATACCAATTTTAATTGATATGTATTAAGATTAATACAATTACATTTATTAGTTTTCTTTTAGTTAATACAATCATATTAAAGATTACAAAATATTATATTACATTTTAATTTATGTTTTTTAAATTATACACTTTAAGTAATTATTATTTATTTATCTCTTTACTTATTCTCAAGGTGTGTGTTTTAAATATTATATAAATTTTAAGATACATATATAATCCACTACATTATTGTGACAATATATATAAGAGTGCAATAAACCCTTAATTAATATGCATATCTTACTTTTATGGAAATAAACTTTAGTTTTGATTTTTTTTAAAGACTCACACTAGATGTATGATTTTTATATACTTATTGTGTATACTTTTGTACATGTATAACTCTTATTTGGATCTTTTTAAATACATTTGATAATATAATATTTAGATCTTAAATTATTATCACAACAATATTTGACAAAAAATTAATTATTCAATAGGTTTTCTAAGATAATATATTAAAACTAAGTAGTTATTTTATTTATTATTGAAATAATAGTATACACAATCTAGAATACTAGATCCAGTGTTCTCCAATTGATCTAGTTAATTAAAATATGGTTGATATGACTACAAATGCATCGCTTCATATAGCATTTTACTTTTTGTAAGAAAATATATTTTAAATTAATGTTAGCTAAATAATGATTATATATATTTCAGTTTTACATGAAGATTTGTAAGAACATCTAGAACCTGTCAAAACTTTGTTAGCTGTCTATTAAGAATTTGGTATATATTTGCCATAGTATATGTTCCTTTGTAATCTATATACTTTATATTTTAACTGATTAATAATGAAAAGAGTTAGAACCCCTAAAATCAACTGGAATAATCAACTCAGCAAAGATAGGAGAACCAGAATTAGACTCAATCATTTATTCCACTGCCTTAAATTAGCCTATTAATGAACATATTTACAGTATAAGGTCTAGGGTGCTAATGTAGTCCTTGGAATACTTAATGTTCCAAGTCATGAGCCAATTCATTCATTTTCGTTACTCTCCATAAAATTAAACATAACTCCAACTAAAAGAAAAGAGAAAAATCATGTATGAAAATTATATAATTTTGAAAAAATATCATATTTTAAAAGTGTTTCGTTATTTTATTATTTTAAATTAAAAATATTGTACCAAATAGTTACAAAATATTAGGTGTGCACATAAATACACAAAGTAAATTAATTTTAAAAACATAAATTACTGTATAGATTTTTAAAAACATATATATATATATAATGGTAAACAAAAAAATTAAATTAATTACTATAACAATTTGGAACAAAATACATGATAATGTCATAGAGTTATACAAATTGTAAAACGATACAGGGGGAATTTCATTTATACCCTAAGTTTGATACCACTTTGAAAAATAATAACTAAAGTGTAAGCCCAAATGTTAATATATTTTGATAATGAGTATTTTTGCAAATACTACAAGAAAACATGGACTTAACAACGAAATTTTACGAGGAAATTACTTCGTCGTAAAGGTAATAGTGCATTACAAGGACATTACGACGAACAATATATTCGTCGTAATTTCCTTGTAATATTACGAGGAACATATTTCGTCGTAATGTTACAAGGACATTACGACAAATTTTTTTGTTCGTCGTAATGTCCTTGTAATAATACAAAGACTTTAAAACGAAATATATGTTTGATGAAAACATGTTTATAGTGTGCGTTGGAGAAGTAGATTTGTTGTAAAATCATTGTGAGATACTTGTAATAGCCTAGTAAATGTTTTCCTTGTAAATTCGTTGTTATATCTTCACCTACCAAATTTGAAAATTTCCTATATATATGTTCATTCTCTCCATAACATATCACACAAACAAAATAAAATAAAAGAACATAAAAAAATGTCGGATGGTAGAAATATTTACGAGTTATGGAGTTGGATGTATATGCACAAGGATGTTGACGGTAGAGTGACCGATGTATTTCTCAGGGGGCTAGAAACATTCATGTACCAGGCAAGAAGTACGCCGATCACGCAAGAAATTGGTAAGATGTTATGTCCTTGTCGAAAGTGCAAGAATTTAAAATTTGCTTGTAGTGAAACTGTATGGAAGCATTTATAAACAGAGGTTTTACACCACATTACTATATTTGGTTTCAACATGGAGAGGGTTATGGTGGAAATGAATCTAGTAGTAGTAATAGTAATTTTTAGGATGCTGATAATAGGCAAGAACCATATCCTTTGCATAATGAATATAGTTACCATGAGGAGGAACATATGGTAGATCATGATAGGGTTCATGACATGATTATTGATACATTTTTACCTGAAACCACTACAACAATAGCTGCTGAAAGTGAAAATGTTGAAGAACCAAACTTAGATGCGAAAAGGTTTTATGAGATGTTAGCTGTTGCAAATCAACCAATCTACCCTGATTGTAGAAAATGTCTCTCTAATTGTCTCTAGCAGCTAGGATGATGAATATTAAAACATATCATAATTTACCTGAGAATTGCATGGATGCATGGGCCGAATTGTTTAAAGAGTATTTACTAGAAGACAATGTGTCTGCTGAATCTTATAATGAGATTCAGAAATTGGTTTATAGTCTTGGGTTACCTTCAGAGATGATAGATATTTGCATCGACAATTGCATGATCTACTGGAGGGATGATGAGAAGTTAGAAGAGTGTTGTTTCTACAATAAGCCACGATTCAAACCACAAGGACGTGGGAGGAATAGGGTACAATACCAAAGGATGTGGTACCTACCAATTACAGATAGGTTGAAAAGATTATATCAATCTGAGAGGACTGCTGGAGCGATGAGATGGCATGTTGAACATGTCCAGAGGGATAGCGAGATCGCTCATCCGTCAGATGCAAGAGCGTGGAAACATTTCAACACGGTACACCCAAATTTCGCTAGAAATATTCGGAATATCTATCTTGGGTTATGCATAGATGGATTTAGTCCATTTGGAATGTTTGGGAGACAATATTCTTTGTGGCCAGTCATTCTTACGTCGTACAACCTCTCACCGGAGATGTGCATGGAACAAGAATTTCTATTCTTGACCATATTAGTCTCTGGTCCAAAGCATCCAAAACGGTCGCTAGATGTTTTTCTTCAACCATTGATACAAGAGCTGAAGAACTTATGGTCAGCAGGAGTGAGGACATATGATTGTTCCTTGAAAAACAACTTTACGATGAGAGCAGTTTTGCTATGGACTATAAGTGTCTTTCCTGCTTAGGGGATGCTTTCTGGATGGACAACACATGGAAGGTTATCTTGTCCATATTGTCTTGGAATGACAGATGCTTTTCAATTGAAGCATGGTAGGAAGACATGTTGGTTTGATTGTCATCGTCGATTTTTTCCCCTTACTCATTCCTACCGAAGAAACAAGACATTGTTTAGAAACAAAACAGTTGTGAGAGACAGTCCTCCTCCATATTTAACTGGAGAACAAATTGAACAACAACTTGATCACAATGGAGCTTTGGAAACTGTTCCTCGTGGAAGAATCTGGTATATTCCTAAAAATATGTCTGATGGGTATGGGGTCACTCATAATTGGTACAAGAAGAGTATTTTGGGAGCTGCCTTAATGGAAGGATCTTCTTTTACGGCACAACCTCGATGTGATGCATATAGAGAAAAATGTTTTTGACAACATCATGAATACAATACTCAATGTTCAAGGAAAGACAAAAGACAACAAAAAGTCAATATTGGACTTACCTGATATTTGCTCGAGAAGTGAGTTGC